>ML797774.1:2111-33294 GCA_009831015.1 Picea engelmannii | reverse complement strand
AAAGATCGCTTCCTCAATGGCTTCCCTGCATAAAAATGGCTTGAACTTCACAAATTCTTCATCATTTTGTTGTTATAAACTTTTTTTCCATGGAAAATAGGCTTGGTTAAGTATATTTGGATTTGGGGGTCAAAATACGACTTTCCCCCTATTAATTGGGCCTCCTCATAGGCTCAGATCCCCAAAATTAGGGCCAAAATCCCTTCAAATAAACCTAAAAATCATCAAAAATCCACTTTCTAAAGTTTAAAAGCCACTCCTAGAAAATTATTGGGCACACGCCCCCTTCCTTCAGGCTCCTGGTCATGTGGAAGTTCCATATGGCTGAGTGCAAGGCCACGCCACTAAACTTCTGGCACCTTGGTCATATGAGTGCCCATGTGGCCAACACCAGGCGCCCTTGTCCTTGTCCTCCGCCCCAGGTCCCCTGCTCCTAGTCACATGGAAGGTATGCTTCTGCGCGCTAGTTGGTAAGGCTCAGTCCTTGGCCCTCTAGTCCAGCACCTTGGTCATCGGGCTAGCCCCACTGACCGGGTGCTTATCCCCCAAATCTCGCGCAACATCACCTTAAAACTAATATGTCCCACATGGTTTAACAAGGAACATACCCGCCCTAGTGGCTAGCGGAAGGTTTTTTATGTCATTGCATGCAGATAGGTTAGGGGTTCGAAACTATTGGAGTTCAAAAAAAATTGACCCATGCCTTATTGGCCCGATCCGAGGTGCCACATAACACCCTGTGATTGGGCCACATGTTGCCACTTCATTGGCCCGAGCCACGTCAATTTCCCAGTGGACTGCCACGTCACCTTCTCTGTGAGTTGTATAGTCAGTTCCAGCTCACGATAGTACTAACATGTGTCTTGTTTTCACTAGCCCACTTCACGTCTGTACCACCACATGTCACTTTTGTACAGTGCCATGTATTATATTTTTAGTGGTCCAAATCACCCCTAAAAATGCCAAATATGGTTGCCACGTGGAACATCCTAGTGTTTCCATGTGTCCTATTGACAACAACATGACGTACTCTTGACATCATCTTCCACGTCAGTTGTATGGCCTTTGACCAATTGAATTTGACCTTTGAATTTTTTTGCTTATTGGGAAAAAACTTTAGATCGTGATAACTTCGCCATATGGAGTCCATTTTCGAAAAAGAATATACTTCCAGAATCGACATGACGAGAACTACACGATGGTGCTAGTTTCTTCTAAATCTGAGAACTTTGAATTTTTGGATCCATTTGGATCACACCTCCCCATTGAGACCTTTTGGTCCTCCAAAAGGATATTAACCAGACATAAAGTGTGGGATAGACCTCCCCACTTGTCCTTTCTCTATTAAATTTGTCATGTGCACCTGTCGCATCACAATCAATTGCATAATAACCATGACAATTGAACACATATTGTTAGCCATTTGCATTTGTTCACATCTTTCTGAACCCACTACCATCCATGTAGAAAACATTAGCAGCTATAACCATATCAGAAACATGACTGAAAATGAACCAACATGTATGTTCTTCTCTACAAGCTTGCATGACAAAAACTCATCTTGAAGCAAAGTATGGCTAGATCTACATGCTACAACCATTTTACTTTCATGCTTAAGATCAACTGCTTTACTTGGCACAATTATAGGTATGTTGTTTGCATATGCTACCTTTCTTAATTGTTCCATCCTTAGTAGATTCTGATTTGCTTTTATATGATGAGCATGTACAATATATTCAGTTCCCTTATTAAACAAGTGATATTGATTATGTTCCCTTAAGAAGATTTATTTGCAATCATATAAATAAGGGATTCCTATGACCATTCCACATTCATTTAGTGGCACTGCATCACATGTTACCTCATCCACAAACTTTGATGAAATTGAAAACCTTAAAGTGCATTGCTTTGTTATGGGAAATTTATGATTGTTTCTTATCCATTTAAGTGAGTAAGGTTTATGATGTAAATTAGTTGTCAATCTCATTTGTTTAACCACTTCCTATGAAATTAAGTTAGATTCAGATCCACTATCTAACAATGTATCGATATTAGTATGTTTCATTATGACCCTTATATGAAACAATTTGCATCTATATTCATAATCATCACTTGACAAACCAATTGTTGTGATCTTAGTCTCATCACCTGAATCTGACGCCAAGTCTATTGAATGTGTTGTTGCCGCAACTTTTTTCCTCCCTTTCCTCTCTTTGAACCACTTTGGTTTCTTCTCTGGGTGCAATTTCCAACAATGTTCATCATCATGCCCTTTTTTCTTGCAATGCTTGCAAGATAGCTTCTCTTCCTTCACTATCGTTGAGTTTTCTTTCTTCCCATTCCCTTTTCCTTTGCCTTCTTTCCTTGAATATGATTCCCCTGATACACAAACTCTAGTTTTCCCTGCTTCAATATACGTTGCTTGGACAGAAACCTCATCAATATTAGTAGGTCCAAACATAAATATTGTATTACGAATATGTGTAGAAAAACCTCCTATATACTTCATAAGAGTTTCTTGTGTATGTAATGGAATATCTAACATCAAAGCCATCTTACAAAATTCATTTGTGTATTCTTCTACCAATTGTTCTTTTCTTAATTTAAGACGTTTCCATTCAATTAAAGCCTTCTCCTTATACCCCAAAGGATAGAAATGTTTCCTAGGTGCAAAAATAAAATCTTTCCATGTTGAGAATACATTACCAATTTGTTGAGTACCATGTTGCAACTTACTCTGCCACCAGCCTGCAAGATGAAGCGATGCCAATTTGATGTTGGTTGCCTCATCATTGATTTGTTGCACACTGCAATATACCTCCATCTATCTGACCCAGTTATAGGGATTCTCATCATTGACTTCTCCATTATACCTGGAAAACTCGAATTTCACATCAATTTTAAGTAATGGCATGTCAGGATTATGTTTATGAGAATGTTTTCTTGTAGAAGTAGGATTTGAACTTGTACTTGAAGAAGAAGAAGAAGATGGAAATGAAGGAGGTGAAGGAGGAGGTTTTGGAGGGTCCTCTCCTTCTTCACTTTTGTCTGTCTTTGAATATTCTCCTTGAACTGATCTCTTCCATTCCAAGTAATACAATACTTTTACCATCTCCAACATAGCAACGGAATTTTTTTGAAACTCTCTTTTGTGTTGAGAAAGTCCTTCTCTTGATGACATATTCTCACTTTGAGATGTCCTCTTTCTTGATCTAATCTCAAGATCTCCTTCTACAATCTCTCCTTCACCATGAATTAGCTTTTCCCTGGTAATCATGCATACTAAAAAACAACCAGCTGTCAACATGATCTGATACCACTTGATCCAAAAATGATATTTTAAAGACTATGGTTAAGTTTATGCATGAGGTATTTTACCATTTAGGATTTAAATAGAAGAAGAAGATTTAATGAAAGAATGTTGCAGCCATCATAAATAATGTAGAACAAAAAATGAACATTAAGAACAACAAACCATAACTCCAAAACTTGATAATGGAGTTTGACAAAGTTCCCTACGTCTCTGGGCCTTTGTCTCAGTGGGGGATGCTTTCTTATTAATATTCAATGCTTCAAAAGTACATCAATTGGATTACAAACTGGTTTGGTTGTGTTCTTCTTGACCTCAAGAATCCAACACAACTAACGGAACTGAAAAAGATGGAGTAGAACTCCCGGAAATGGCCTCCAAAGTTCTCTTCCTCAATGGCTTCCCTGCATAAAAATGGCTTGAACTTCACAAATTATTCATCATTATGTTTTTCTGAACTTGTTTTCCATGGAAAATAGGCTTTGTTAAGTATATTTGGATTTGGGGTTCAAAATCCAACTTCCCCCCATGATTTGGGCCTCTTCCTGGGCTCAGATCCCCAAAATTAGGGCCAAAATCCCTTCAAATAGGCCTAAAAATCATCAAAAAACCACTTTCCAAAGTTTAAAACCCACTCCTAGAAAATTAATTGGGGCACACCCCCTTCCTTCGGGCTCTTGTTCATGTGGCAGCACCAAATGGCCGAGCGCTAGGCCGCTCCTCAAAACTTTCGACACCTTGGTCATATGAGTGCCCATGTGGCCAATGCCAGGTGCCCTTGTCCTTGTCCTCTGCCCCGAGTCCCCTACTCTTGGTCACACAGAAGGTATGTGTCCATGCGCTAGTTTTTTATAGAAATATTTTCCTCACCCTATGTAAATTTTCTCAAAAGGCCTTTTTCCATTTCCCTATGCAGACTTGAAGTCCCTTTTTGCAAATACCAGAGCTAAAAACAATATAATTCCACATATACACACCCTAACTATTATACAACATGTGTATACGTATGTTGCACCATTACATCCCACGTACATCAGGTTTTGTGCCCAAAATTAAAAAATGGTGTCGGGTTTCCATGTCATGTCACGAGATCCATGATCCTTGACCTTCCATATACTGAAAACATTATGAATTGGCCCTTCAGTTCCACTTGAAGGCTATAAATGGGCCATATCCAAGCCGTGGAAAAGAGGAGAAGAATTCAACTTTGAGAGAAAAGTTACTCTGGAGAAATTATTCACTTCATATTGATTCTGCATCCCTTTGTCCTTTTAAGTCTGAACACATTGTTCAGCCCCCAAAATCTTCCCTACTTGATTGAGAACCTCATTGTCTCTCTTATATGAGCTTGCCTTTGTTGGATGATTGAAGTGGTGGAGGCCCAGCTGGAAGGGACTTAGTTTCTCAGTTTTGAACCATGCTGACACAAAAGTTTGTAATTCATTCACTTATGTTGATTACATTTTAATAGAAATACTCTTTTCTCGTCCAATTAATATCTTGTAAATATTTGAATTGTTATTCCACGAGCATATTTTTTATGAATGTTGATGGATTATTCTATTGAATGTGCTAACTTTATATATTATCACCATATGCTTACGTTTCTTGGTTGTCAAGGACAAGTTACAGGTGTATTTCTTTGAGCAAGTGCTCAATGGTGGACTTCATCGAACGTCTGGACGAGGTAGGCTCTTTATCTTGTCTTATTAGCATATTTGTTTATATAGCATACCTGGGATTAGAGTTGATTTATGTAGTCATTCCATCTATTGTGGTTTACCCCTTGCCATAGAGAGATTTTCCTCGTAACATAATTGGCGACCATACTGGGGATAGAATCTTCTTTTCGGGGTTTGGAGTGTTTTTCTCCTTTGATTTCTCTGATTTATATTGAGTTTCTTGTTGTCTGATTTCTTGACAGCCTCTATTCATTTTGAGTTTGAGTTTCTTAGCCTTCTCCTTAGCCTGACAGTATTTTAACACATATACACGGGTTTTTACCTGACATTCTCACACATACGCATGTTTTCCTTCTGCAAGGAGCATATATATGCAGATTTCTTCTAAACAATTGCGTACATCATCCTTTTTTCTTGGTTGTTGAGTTTGATGTTTGTTGGGTAAGTTTTGATGGTTGTTGAGTCTTCTTAGATATCTCTTATGACTGTTAAGTGTCCGTGGAATGATAGGAAACCTTTCTTTGGTTGAATTTTCGGGTGGTGCCTTTCTCATCATCCTTTTCATTTGATTGTCCTTGCATCTTCAGTTGGGTGTTTTCTTCTTGATATCCTACTTGGTTTGTCTTTGTTTACATACAGTAGAATCTTTATATCAAGTTGTTGTTCAGTCCTTGCATTTTATTTCTTTTATATTGAAAATACAAAAATATTAAGCATTTTTAATTGTTGGCATTTTATATTTTGGGTCCTTATCATTGATCTTAGTACATGTATAGAAAGATTGCATCTTATTTGGAATGTTTGAAATTTCAAAACTAAATTGAAAATTGCATTTTGAAAAGCTTATCATTGATTGGGAATTGAAGGTAGGACTTTGCATTTTATTCATATTCATTTATTTTACTTGTTGATTCATAACATCATTAGTTTCATGACCACACATTTTCTGAGTAAGAAAGGCCACTAAAAGAAATGTTGATAATTTAAAATTGATTAGAAACGATTTTATTTTCTAGGGTACACAAACTAGCTTAGGATTTAGAACCTTGGAATAGGATTTTGTGAGTAAACTTCTCCAAGGCTATTACATCAACATATGTGTCTAACTAAGGGAGTGGTGAAATCCATTGTATAATTGGTGACGTCAGGAGGATTCGCTTACACCGGAGTTAAGCATGAGGTCATGTGGATTTGGTTGAGGGGATATCCCCCCAATACCTTCTTAGTGTCAGATATATTTCTGGGGATCTATTCGTATATGGGGATCTTGCTAGTACCTTTACCTCCGTGAGAGTTGGTACTTTTGAGGTTTTGGACTTTGTTACCCTACCCATACGGTAGACTTGACTTACGACTGTTCGCCTACACATCGGTTATATCGTGGTTTCTTAGTTTCTTGACATAGGTACCACATAGGTTACTTGTAGGGGTTATTATGCAAGTACCCTGGGTCAGATAAGGGTCGGAAAACACACAACATTTATGGAGGATTACCTCTTTGGGGGGATCTGACTGACTAGTTGTTAATCCCATGAGGCCCCTTATAATTGATTCTAATACCTTCGATCTTTTGTAGGGAGTCTCAGGCCCCTCTTGAGTGAGGCATACCTACTTTAGGGAGGGATTCCCCTTTTAGCCACTTTATCTTGTTTGTGTGCATATTGGCCTTTTATTTTATTTTATTTTAGTGTGCTCTTTGATTACTAGTTGGCCTTAGGATTTGTTTTTATACCTCGAGTCTTGAATCATCGTGGAGACAGACCAGATTCCCCGCGGGTCTCGCCGCTTGTTACAATTACCACCGCATCTTGAGTCTTTGCCTTCTAAAAGGCGTAAAGTTATCAAACATGGTACACACGCCTCCACTTACCAGACTTGTGATCATACAAGGATGAGTACTGAATCGAGTCAGAAAGATATTGGTAGTCCTTCAACTCCCATACCCACTATAGTTAATGGTACTCCTTCGACACCTTCAACCATAATGGTTGTAGTGCTAAAGATTCCTATCATCACTCTTGTTCGTCCTATAGTGAGTACTAAAACTATAGCCACGAACCCTTTTGGGTCCCTTTGTCACTCGTCAGGTTACAATATTCAGTCCATCCCTACGACCTCTAGCCCTTTTTCTTATGGTATGCTGAATTTCACAACATAGTTTTCATCCTCCATCCCAGCATCTACTCTAAATACTAGTATTGGAATTGGGGGCATGGATCCTTTGCATACTCCATTTTCATTTGGTGGTGCTCATATCCCACAAATGACTCCTACAGTTGGAGGCCTTCCTCCTTTTCACCCCGGGTCTAATCCCAGTCCTAATGCTCCTGGATGGAGTAACCAACCTGGCGGACACGATATTGTTTACGACCCATCCTTTACACATACCTCCTCTATACCAATTCCGACCAACTTGTTTGGCATGAAGAATCCACCTTTATCCTCCAGATTCACACCCGGAGGAGGTCAGTTTCATACCTTAGGAAACCCCCAACCTAGAGCAACTCCAGCTGTGGGAAATTTTTACAACCCTCATCATAACATTCCTACTGGAATGGTGCCCAACCAACCCCTCATGAATTAGTTCAGAGGAGGGTCTTACAATCCCATACAGGGCCATGGTGCATACCAAAACCCTGGATGGGCTGCAATTCCCCAACATTAATCTTTCTAGAGAGCTTGGGGGCAGATGCCACAACCTCGTCTCCCTTTTTTGTCCATGCTCAATATGCCAGACTTATGTAGATTGATGAATGACCCTATGCGTCATGATCCGACATGACCCCCCATCCCCACCAAGCTTCCTTCGGATATTCCAAAATTTGAAGGCAAGACTAGTGAGGATCTTGGTGATCACGTCACTACTTTTCACCTTTGGTGCTCTTCGAACTCCCTTAATGACGATTCTATTCATTTAATATTGTTTCAACGCACCCTCACTGGGGTCGCCATGAAATGGTAAATAGAGCTACCAAGGGGGATGTACGAAAATTTTAATCAGATGGTTTTAGTCTTCCTCAACCACTCCCATTTTTCAGTTCATTACGATGTTGGCATAGAACTTTTGTCGACCTTTCTTCAAGACAAAGCCACCCATATCTTGGATCACATCCAAGAGTGGCATAGATGGAATAGGTTGATCAAGGCCTACATACCCCTGGAATTCCTGCTAGAGTGGTTCCTTTAGTCTTTACAACCTTATATTTCAAAAGATGTTTCTACATCTGGGGTTACATCTGAGGAATAAGTGATTTTTAAAGACCAACAGTTAGATCTTATATATGCTCAGTCTGGGATGTTATAGGAGATTCTCCCAAATGCACCGAGGTCAAACTATGACCCTAGACAAATGCATGGGCCTCATGCCAATGGCATTGTAGGCTCTGCCAATGCAAAATCTACAGACTTGGTGACAAGCCAGTTGAAATATTTATCTCTAAACCAGTCTATAGGAGGGATAGCTTCGTCTGTGTCCTCCACTCCCACTCATTCGGTGGATGTACATTATGTACAATCATCAACTAACTTGAATGGTAACCAACAACCAGGAGGGAATAAAAAGAAAGGACGTGGTAACAATCGTGAGGGTGGGAAGAATAATAATAAACCCAAGGACAACGATAATAATGAGAAGTCAAATAATAATGCTGGTGAGGGAAAGAAATAAAGGAGGAAGGTGAATTTTCCCTTCAATCTTTGTATAGACGACCACCTTACCCACTTATGCCGCAAACTTGCAGAAGTTGCAAGGATTTTATCTCTACCGCCCGTTGTGTTGACTAATCCTTTTCCACATAACCATCACATGACCTTGAGCTCCTCAAACACTGGAAATACGATGGGTGGGAGTCAAAACCCACCAATGCAAGACGATGATCGTCTATGCATAAATATGGTTAAATCTAAGCTTAAGGTAGCCACTCGGTCCCATGATTATGGTTCTCCATAGACTATACCTGGTCTAGATTCTCCCCCTCCTCTAGAGATTCCTTTACAGATCGAAAAACCAGAGCCCTTGCCTCGTATTTCGAAAGGAGTACTCAAGCACTCTACCCATAATCCTAATGCTAGAACCATCCAGAATTACTCTATTGTTGAGGATCTGGGTCAAACCCCTTGTGTAATGTTGGCTCTAGAGGTACTCCAGATGTGTCCTTCATAGAGGAATGCCTCGCTATCTGCGTTAGGAGATCTAGATCCTTGTGGAGATCTAGATCTAGGAAGGCCCCTACTATTAAGGCAAAGGTAGAAAAATTGCTTAATGTTGGCTTTATCTACCTGGTTCCCTTGACTGAATGGTATCCAATCTCGTTCCTATGAATAAAAAGTAAGGAACCATCCATGTATGCATGGATTTTCGTGACCTGAATCAGGCATGTCCTAATGACAACTTCCTGACACCCTTCATTGATCAGATTCTCGATGAATGTGTAGGAAGTGAATTTTTTTCTTTCTTGGACGGATTTTCGGGGTATAACCAAATTCAGATTAAGCTCAAGGACCAACATAAGATGACATTTATTTTCCCTTGGGGCACATTCACATACCATAATATGCCTTTCGGCCTTAAGAATGTTGGAGCAACCTTCCAACGAGCTATAACCTTCGCATTTCATGATCTCAATAATATAGTCGAAGCCTATCTCAATGATCTTGTTTCTCACTCCTGTAAGAGAGTGGATCACCCTAAGCACCTTTGGCTAGTTTTTGAAAGATGTCGCCATTATCGCATCCATTTGAACCCTCATAAATGCATATTTTGTGTTAGTTCAGGTCGACTTGTAGGATTTTTAGTCTCTGAGACTAGGATCATGGTAGATTCATTAAAGTTTGAGGAAATACTTTGATTGCATCCCCCGCGCACTATTCGTCAACTTCAAGGTTTACAGGGGAAAGCTAACTTTTTACGACGTTTTATAGTGAACTGTGCTAATATTACTAAGGGTTTCATGCGTCTCTTAAAGAAGGACACTCCTTTTATCTAGGATGAGCGAGCCGAAGAATCCTTTGATGCTTTGAAGAAAGCCTTGGTATCGATGCCTATACTAAAGTCTCTAGTATACAATAGAGACTACCTACTTTATATCATCACGTCTGAATAGATGATTGGTATGGTGTTGGTTCAGGAGGATGACGAGCTCCAAGAGCACGTCATTTACTATCTTAGTTGAAATTTAGTCGGCCCTGAACTCAAGTATTCTCATGTTGAAAATCTAGCTTTGGTTGTCGTTCACGCAGTTCAACGATTAAGACACTATATATTTCTTTGCAAAACTATTGTGGTTGTCGATTTCAATCCATTTCAATATGTCCTTATGAGGCGTATCATAGGGGGGAAGTACAATAAATGGATTGTCATTATACACGAATTCGATCTTGATTTCGCTTCTGCGAAGTCCAAAAAATCACTAGTTTTTGCAGAGTTAATATCTGAATTCCCTCGGTCAAATGAGGATGTTATTCATGTTGATTTATTTGTGGATGAACACATTTTCCTTGTCTTGACGTCAGAACCCTGGTATGGAGATATTTTTTTTTATCTTTAAACTTTGAATTTCCCTCAGCATCTCTCGTGAGATGATCAACGACGTATACGATACCAAGCTAAGAACTACCTTATCGTTGGCGACACTCTGTATTGAAGAGGAGTAGACAATATCTTGCATCGATGTTTGAATCACAAATAAGTTGAGTCTGTTCTAAACAACTGCCACAGTGGGGCTTGTGGTGGTCATCTATCCGGGCTTGCAACAACCTAGAAAATTTTGCGAGCCGATTATTTTTGGCCGTTTGTTTTTAAAGATTGCATCGAAGTGGTTAAGAAGTGTCACCCCTGCCAGGTGTTCACTCAAAAAATTCACTTGCATCCAGCCCCTCTCCATTCAGTCATTACCATCGGTCCCTTCACCAAGTGGGGGGTGGACTTTCTGGATTGCAACCCAACTTCAGTTGGGGGGCATCAACACATTATCGTGGTCATAGACTACTTTACTAAGTGGGTTGAGGCCATGCCTATAGTTAGATCCGATGGTAAGACTATTGCATTATTCATTTTCAATTAGGTTATAGCCAGGTTCAGAATCTTGAGTGAGATTGTCATTGATCATGGAAGTCACTTTCAAAATGAAATGATGAAAGAATTATCATCAAAACTAGGGTTTAGACATGGTCATTCTTCCCCTTACTACCCCTAGGAAAATGGACAAGTAGAGGCCGTGAACAAGTCTCTCAAGACCATTTTGCAAAAAATTGTCAGCCAAAGAAAATCTGAATGGCATATCATGCTTTATCTATCACTTTGGGCATTACAAACCTTGGTTAATAATTCCACCAATTTTTCCCCTTTCTAGTTAGTGCACAGTGTGGAGTTGATCCTACCTATTGAATGTGAAATCCCTTATATTAGATTGGCAGTTGCGCTCCTACCTGACACTTCTGATCTTGAACAATGCCTCATACACCTAGCGATTCTAGATGAGCAGCGTTGAGACGCCTCTACGAATGTTGAAGCAAATAAAATACATGTCAAGGTCCAGTATGATAAGTCATTTTTTCCTCGACAGTACACTAAGGGTGACTTGGTCCTTCTATACGACAAAGACAAATAACCACTGGGGGAAGGCAAGTTCAAACCCATGTGGCACGATCCCTATATTGTGCGACATGTCTTATAAAAAGGAGCCTATGAATTAGAAGATTACGAAGGGAATATGTTGGTTGAGCCTATTATCCCCCACTTTTAGGGATAACTAGGAGATCATGTCTCNAAGTTCAAACCCATGTGGCACGATCCCTATATTGTGCGACATGTCTTATAAAAAGGAGCCTATGAATTAGAAGATTACGAAGGGAATATGTTGGTTGAGCCTATTATCCCCCACTTTTAGGGATAACTAGGAGATCATGTCTCGAGGCCCACAAGTCCTAAAGATGGAGTGCCAAGAGCTAGATCAACTTTAGCATGGCCCTGGAGGGCCCATATTTTCTCCCTTTCAACACCCCTACCTTGCCAGTAGCAACAGCATCCATCGCCATCGGCTTGGTCTTGTGTCAGAGATGATTCTTTCTCCATGAGGTAATGAGTCTGGGTATCATGGTATGTGTCACTCTGATCCTCAAAAACTTTGAATATGTGCATTTAATTCCTTTTTTTTCTAACAAATGCTTGGATCTTATACTCGCCCACTTGACCATGTCTGGGGGGAATGACGAGATGCCCTAGTAATCCTGTGTTCGTAGGTTCTTGTTTTCCATTGGGGGAATTTTTGAAAAGCCATCGTCCACTCTCGTCATAGCACCACTTTTTCATCTTGCTTCCCGCTCATCTATCCCATTACACTTGTCCAGGCATTGGGTTGACCTATCATTTGAGGATTTCTACTTACCTTGTGAGAAGAAGGGGCTAAAGGCCTAGAAGGTAAAAGCAAGTTGGCAAAAGATAAAATCATAAGAATAAAACCTCGAGATGCTTCGCCCAGGGATCCCTGAAAAAGCAATAAAAGGCTTCTTAGCAAGAAACAAGAGGGACCCGTAAAATAATAAAACAAGATCTAGTTAGATAATAGGGGGTCTCATAATGAGCCAGCCTATTAGGTCCATGGGTACCTAGCAGTATGAAATTACCACCAGTTGGTTACCACGCCAGGGTAGTGACTCTTGGTTTCATGGCCAAAAGAAAGGGGGTCTCATCATGAGCCAGCCTTCTCATTTCTGTGAAATTACTTGTGGGTAACACTGTCACCACTAGTCACCATGCCAGGGCAGTGTCCCCTGATTAGCCTCTTGAAGAAAAAGCAATAAGAATAAAGAATAAATAATAAAAGGCATGAATGCACTTGGAAAATTTCATCCAGGACAGGTGCATCTCACCTTCTACAAAGGCACCCACAGGTAAAAAATTTCACTCCCTTGCTCTCACTACACCCACTTGCATGGACATCCCTCATCCACTTCACCCACTTACATGGCTCAGATGAAGTCTCTTCCGGAAACTTTCCTCTTCCAGTGGACACTATCCAAATAGGTCACCCTGTCACTTTCTCCAAACTTGTATTGCAGTCTTGTATAATGTCTTTGAGATTTTAACTAGGGTAATAGGGGTTTTATGCACATATTTAATAATATTGATGATGAGATGTGATTAAAATTATTATGATCCATGTGACTTATGAGCCTATGGAGGGATTAATTGTTGATGTGCAGGATCATGCTCGAGGTACAGGTACCATGTTGGACTAGTACACATGGGGATATGATCCGTTCGAACCTCCATGGTGCTGAAGATCCAACCAAATGGATGTTGATACCCCAGCAGGGGGTAGAGACCAGACATAGGGGTTTGCACAGGAGAGAAGGAGGACGTCTTGCAGAGGCACCCCAGTAGAGCTTGACCTAGGGGGATTGTGCTCTTTTCAATGGCACGTTGGCCTTGGGAGGTCTAGGATGTCACCCTTCATGACCATGAAGTTAACTAGAAGAATGGACACTTTGGGAGACAGCTGGGGAAGTTTTGGCACATGTCTCAGGTTGGAGAAGCCCAAGGAGGGCTAACGTTTTTCTCTAGGATGTTGCACTATCTCTAGAAGAGGCTAACGTCACCCTAAAAGGGGCATGATGTCTCTCTTTATCTTGATTAGGGTTTAATTTTAAGCATTTAATGTAAAAACAATATGATTTTAGTATTTTGGCCTTGTCGTCCTTTTTATGACCTAAACGTGAAATTAGGTCATGGTACTATATAAATTGAGGGTTTTTACCTTCATTTTTTCATCATATCTCACTCACTCATTAGTGAGGTCTGAAATTTGTGCTACACTTGGAGTTCTTGGCTGAAATTGTGAGGTGCACTTGTTGAAGGAAGTCTTTTATTGGCATTTTTGCATTTCTCTTAGTGGAAGGTGTTACAACTAGGGTTTGTTATGTTATTTCTTGGTGAAATGTGAGTAAATTTCTGAAAAACTTCTTAATTGAATGGTTGTATTGTTATTGCTTGCATATATTGTTGTAATTTACTGAAGAAACCCTAGGTGACAAGCACACATAGAAGGTCCTTGCCTCATGTCCCCACCAAAGTATTAGCCATTTTTTTGGTTGAAGTGAGATAGAGCCTTGCCTTAGAAACACTGAAATATATCTTCTCCTTTGTTAGTCATTTTACCTTATTGAAGCTAAGAAGGAGAAAATGCATCAAGGCCTAGTTCCCCTACACATTGGTGAGCCAATTTTCCCTAGGTTTTTATTAGTAAAGCCTTGCCCTAGCAACACGTTGCTTGCAAACCTTCTTTTCTTGGTTTTATGCAATTCTTTGAGCTAGATGTTTTTCCATTGAGCTAAGGAAGGAGGAGAGAGCACCGAGGCCTAGTTATCCTACACCAAAGTGAGCCTCTCTCCCCTAGGGTTTCATCCCTAAGGCATTTCCATAGCAACATCTCAAGGTCTAACCCTCTCATCCTTAGTCTTACTATTATCTTTAATCAACGTCTACGTCCTCCTGTTGACTCCATTTACCCTAGGAACGCATTGATATAAGACCTAGCGTGTGAGTACTGTGATCAAAACAACTTTTAATATTTTGAACAAAACCCTAACTATTCTAACCCTAACCTAATACTAACCCTACTAATTAATTGTTGTCGTAATCCTTTTGCTATTAACATCATTGTGAAGCTATCATTTTACTTGTGAGCAATTGAATGGTTATTTAAGGCATCATTAAAACAAAGTGTTATTTTTTACATTGAATGCCACGTTCCTTTAGCATTTATTGAAGAAGTAATATTGTGCATCGTTGCTATTTTATAAACATTGACTTCGTCAGTATTTATTGCTCAATTGCTTATATATCAGATAGTCATTGATTACATGAAGTACTAACCAAGCGAGTAAGCTTGCATATATATATTTCTTATTGCTTTGTCTCGGGCAGGTACATCTCCTTTTGGTCATACTTATCTTTATTGGCTGGTTAGTTGGACTATTTGCTCGGTGGTGACTTGTGAGGGGGGAATTTATATTTTATCCTACAATCCATTGCCTTCTTAAAACTCTAGGTCACCGGGGACGTCTCCCCTGGGCCTTACCTCCCTAAACAGAAATAACCTTCCTATCGAGGTGACATTGGGTGGGATTAGTTAAGTTACGCCAGTTTTCCTCTTTACATCTATATTTTATCCTAACTACAAACTATGCTATAACATTTTGGCGTCGTTTTCGGGGAACACTGAGTCAAACCGTCCTCAAAGATGAAAAATTTTCAGTAAGCCTTACCTCTAGAGTCCTTTATCTTACAAGCTTACCTAGAGACTCCACTTAGGGTGTTTTCCCTTATATTTTGATAGTTTCAAGAAAATTATCTGGCGACTCCACTGATGACGAAACCAACTATGACTTCACAATGGGATCTGAGAAAATACAAGCCTTTACACATGATTACAAACCCGGGATACCTTAGACAAATGCCCTCGAAGTATGAAAAATGGCTCCCTAGATTCACTAGTAGGGATGGAGAAAGACCCGACTATCACATGAGTAATTTTTGGGCTTTCTTTCAGCTCCACCTTATCAGTGATGATGTTGAAGACTTGGTAATGAATCTCTTCTCTTCCACTCTGCATGGGAATGCTAGAAGATGGTAATGATAATATTCCAGCTGCTAGCATTACATCTATGGACCAGTTAGAAGAAACCTTTCTCATGAGTTGGGGCATGAAATTGGAAGATAGCCAATTACTACTTAAGAGGCTCGAATGCATGAGACAAACAAAGGATGATACTGTCAAGGCCTTCGATATTAGGTTTCATATGTTGCTATTACATATTCCTAGAATCCATTACCCTGAAGACAAGTACCTCATGTATCTCTATACCAATGCATTTCTGGGACATTTAAGCTTTCTCCTAAGCAAAAAGCATCTGAAAACCCTCAAAGAAGCATATAACATGGCTATAAAAATTGAGGAAAATATCTCGTTGTTAAAGGAAGGATGTTCTTCTACCCCAGATGCATTTAGTCTAGAAATATTAGTTTACCTTGAGGTCTTTACTGAAAATTCACAAGAAAGAAGGGAACAAGTTTTTAACTAGCAGAATGAAGACATGGTTGAGGAGCTGGAACCAGAGAAAATTGACGAAGTACCAACCTACGCTCCTCCCTTTGATGAAGAAATCCATGAACCATTTTCTCCTGCACAACAAAAGTAAAATGAGGTTAGTTTCTTTCCTTTTCAGGATTCCGATGACACCTTGTTCCATGATTCAAAAAATGAAGGAGAAATGGAAGCCTTGAACAAAGTTCCTTGCTGTATAATTGAAGAAGAAGGGGCAATTCATGAGGATGAAACAATGACGCATGTTGAAGACACCCAATCCCTTAGAGCTCCTGCACAAGAAGAAACAGTAAGTTACCCTCCTCCCCAAGATTTCGATGATTTTTGACTTTATGATGAGGGAGATGAGGAGGAGGTGAATGAGTTTTCGAATATTTCAAATCCTGCATGTTATGATACAGACAGTGACATAGTTGATAACATTGATGAGTTCATACATGTCGGGAGATGTAGTTGGGATGTAGTTGGATGTGATTTGGATCCCATCTATGACACTGAGAGTCATTTCCAAATATTTCCTTTACAATTATCATAGCATGTTACTCTTGACTAGTGGCAACAAGGAGATGAGATTTTTACCAATAAAACACCCAAGGAAGACCTAGTACCTTATTTCTCTTATGATTTTCGATCTTACCTTGAGGGTTTTGATGAGTACTCCTCCAAGGACTTGGATTTATTCTATAAAGATGATTATCAACCACTGTTGTGCTCTGGCTTTTATAGGAGTGAGAACAATGTTTGCCCAAAGAAAATTTCTCATGTTGTACTTTTCCAGCCACCTCTTATTACTTTACCTTGTTGTATCATTAAAGGTGTAGTTGGGAATTATATATTTTATGTTGAGTTTCCTCTAAGGCAGATCCTAGATCCCGAGGATTTGTTGAGTACTACAAGTTTAATTCTATCATCTCAGTTTCTTAACTTTCCCTTGAGAACTTGCCAGTCGTTTGCTAGGTCTTTGTCGATCCCTTCCTTGACTTTAGAATGTGAGGATGTCCTTGGTAGACAATTTGTGGATCTTTTGAGTCAATATTATGAACCTTGGAATTTTCATGACCCCTTCTTGAAGTGGATTGATTACTTTCCTCGGACATTGACGTGGCATGATTTTATCCCTCTCACCCGCCTCCATGAGTTAGACTTTGTGATTTCTGATGATATGATATATGTTCTAACCCATGTCATTTTTGTGCTTGACTTATCAATGTTTTTTTCTATGATGAAGCACAAAGGCAGGTATTGTGAGGCATTGGTGGATTGGTTTCATTGGTCATTTGACTACACCTAACATACAACCAATAGGTAAGTGCAGGTAAGTAGGTAGGCATTTTGCATTCATTGTACTATACCATCTGCATTGCATGTTAGAGTAGTTTGCTTTACATTCACACTCATGATTGTTTCATTTCAGTCTTATATGTGTGTGTGTGTGTGTGTGTGTGTGTGTGTGTGTGTGTGTGTGTGTGTGTGTGTGTGTGTGTGTGTTGGGGTGGTATCACCACCCCAATCGGTTACTAATATTGCTATTGAAATCAAGCAGGTAAACATGTTATGTCAGAGATGTTGAGGTTCTCATGCACTCTACGGTGAGAACATGTCCCCAAGTTGGAGCCAGATGTTATCCCCCACTTTTAGGGATAACTAGGAGATCATGTTTCGAGGCCCACAGGTTCTAGACATGGAGTACCAAGAGATGGATCGACTTTAGCATGGCCTTGGAGGGCCCATATTTTCTCCCTTTCAGTGCCTCTACCTTTCTAGTAGCAGCAGGATCCATCACCATCAGCTTGGTATTATGTCAGAGATGGTTCCTTCTCCATAAGGTAATGAGTCTGGGTATCATGGTATGTGTCACTCTGATCCTAAAAACCTTTGAATATGTGCATTTAATTCCTTTTGTTTCTAACAAATACTTGGATCTTATACTTGCCCACTTGACCATGTCTGGGGTGAATGACAATATGCCCTAGTAAGCATGTGTTCATAGGTTCTAGTTTTCCACTGGGGGGGTTTCTGAAAAGACATCGTCCACTCCTGTCATACCACCACTTTTTCATCTTGCTTTCTTCTCATCTATCCCATTACACTTTTCCAAGCATTGGGTTAACCTATCATTTTAGGATTACACCATACCTCATGGGAAGAAGAGGCTAAAGGCCCAGGAGGTAAATCAATCTGGAAAAAGATAAAAGCCTAAGAATAAAACTTTGAGATTCTTCGCCCAGGGATCCCCGAGAAAGAAATAAAAGGATTCTCAATAAGAAACAAGAGGGACTCGTAAAATAATAAAACAAGACCTAGTCAGAGGATAGGGGGTCTCATCACGAGCCAGCCTATTATGTCCATGGGTACCTAGCATTATGAAATTACCACCAGTTGGTTACCATGCTAGTGTAGTGAGTCTTGGTTGCATGGCCAAGAGAAAGGGGGTCTCATCACAAGCCATCCTTCTCATTTCCATGAAAGTACTTGTGGGTAATGCTGTCACCATTGGTCACCATGCCAGGGTAGTGTCCCCTGATTAACCTCTTGAAGAAAAAGAAATAAGAATAAAAGGCATGAATGGGCTTGGAAAAATTACATCCAGAGACTAGGACAGGTGCAACTCACCTTCTACAAAGGCACCCACAGGTAAAAATTTTCACTCCCTTGCTCTCACTACACCCACTTTCCTTGACATCCCTCATCCACTTCACCCACTTACATGGCTCAAATGAAGTCTCTTCCAGAAACTTTCCTCTTCCAGTGGACACTAGCCTAATAGGATGCCCTGTCACTTTCTCCAAACTTGTATTGGAGTCTTGTATAATGTCTTTGAGATTTTAACTGGGGTAATAGGGGTTTTATGCACATGTTTAATAATATTGATGATGAGATTTGATTAACATTGCTATGATCCCTGTGACTTATGATCCCATGGAGGGTGTAGATGTTGATGTGCAGGATCATGCCCAACGGATAGGTACCATGTTGGACCGGTAAACATGGGGAGATGATAAGTTCGACCCTCCATGGGGATAAATATCCCACCAGATGGATGTTGAGACCCTAGTAGGGGGAAGAGACCAGACATAGGGGTTTTCATAGGAGAGAAGAAGTATGTCTTGCAGAGGCACCCCGACAAAGCTTTACCTAGGGGGATTGTGCCCTTTTCAGTGGAACATTGGTATTTTGAGGCCTAGGACGTCACCCTTCATGACCATGGCATCACCTAGAAACATGGACGCTTTGGGAGATAGCTGGGGTATTTTTGGCATGTGGGACAGGTTGGAGAAGCCCAAGGAGGGCTAACGTTTTGCTCCAAGATGTTGCATTTTCCCTAGAAGGAGCTAACGTCACCCTACAAGGGGAATTACATCTATCTTTAGCTTGATTAGGGTTTAATTTTAAGCATTTAATGTAAAAATAATATGATTTTAGTGTTTTAGCCTCGTCGGCCTTTTTATGACCTAAACGTGAAATTAGGTCATGGTACTGTATAAATTGAGGGTTTTTACCTTCATTTTTTCGTCATATCTCACTCACTCATTAGTGAGGTCTGAAATTTGCGCTACACTTAGATTTATTGGCTGAAATTGTGAGGCGCACTTGTTGAAGGAAGTCTTTTATTGGCATTTTGGCATTTCTCTTGGTGGAAGGTGTTACAACTAGGGTTTGTTATGTTATTTCTTGGTGAAATGTGAGTAAATTTCTGCAAAACTTCTTAATTGAATGGTTGCATTGTTATTGCTTGCATATATTGTTGTAATTTTTTGAAGAAACCCTAGATGACAAGCACACATAGAAAGTCCTTGTCTCATGTCCCCACCAAAGTCTTAGCTTTTTTTTTTGCTGAAGTGAGAGAGAGCCTTGCCTTAGCAACACTCTACTCTTTCTAGCCCTTGTTGAAGAGGATTGAGCCTTGCCTTAGCAACACTCAAATATATCTTCTCCTTTGCTAGTTGTTTTACCTTATTGAAGCTAAGAAGGAGAAAACGCATCAAGGTCTAGTTCCCCTACACCTTGTTGGGTCGATTTTCCCTAGGGTTTTCTTAGTAAATCCTTGCCATAGCCACACGTTGCTTGCAAACCTTCTTGTCTTGGTTTTATGCAATTCTTTGAGCTAGCTGTTTTTCCATTGAGATAAGGAAGGAGGAGAGAGCACTGAGGCCTAGTTCCCCTACACCAGAGTGAGCCTCTCTCCCATAGGGTTTCATCCCCGAGGCCTTGCCATAGAAACACCTCAAGGTATAACCCTCCTGTCCTTAGTCTTACCATTATCTTTAATCCTTCATCTTCTGCGTCCTCCTTTTGACTCCATTTACCCTAGGAACGAACTGATCTAAGGCCTAGCATGTGAGTACTGTGATCAAAACAAATTTTAATATTTTGAACAAAACCCTAACTATTCTAACCCTAGCCTAATACCAACCCTACTAATTAATTTTTGCAGTCATCCTTTTGCTATTAACATCATTGTGCAACTATCGTTTTACTTGTGAGAAATTGAATGGTTATTTAAGGCATCATTAAAACAAAGTGTTATTTTTTACATTGAATGCCATGTTCCTTTAGCATTTATTGAATAAGTAATATTGTGCATCGTTGCTATTTTATAAACATTGACTTCATCAATATTTATTTCTCAATTGCTTATATATCAGATAGTCATTGATTACATGAAGTACTAACCAAGCGAGTAAGCTTGCATATATATCTTTCTTGTTGCTTTGTCTCGAGCAGGTGCATCTCCTTTTGGTTATACTTCTCTTTATTGGTTGGTTAGTCAGACTAGCTGCTCGGTGGTGACTTGTGAGGGGGGAATTTATCTTTTATCCTACAATCCATTGCCTTCTCAAAACCCCAGGTCACTGTGGACGTCTCCCTTGGGCCTTACCTTCCTAAACAAAAAGAACCTTCCTATCGAGGTGACATTGGGTGGGATTGGTTCAGTTACACCAGTTTTCCTCTTCACATCTATCTTTTTTCCTAAGTACAAACTGTGCGATAATAGAGCCCAAGAATGGGCTCTATTTGAAAAAATATTACGCTTGAGCACCAAGCTTGGGCATAACTCTTTGTATATATATTTTCCCTCTTTTTTTATCTTTGGCTTGATTATCAAGTTTTCCCTTGGTTGGAAGATGTCAACGGAGTCTTCGGTCTACTTAGGATTTGCAGATGGGGCCAGTCGTCATACACGTAACTTGGCTTCCGCCACTTGGGTTGTTTACTTAGCCAAGGGTCTACTAGTGTCTTTAGATGGCGTTTTCCTAGGGTCATCCACGAATAATGTGGCTGGATATAGTGTTGCTATAGAACTTTTGTGCGATGTCATTTCACATGGTATTCACTCTTTAGAAGTTCGCCTGGACTCCCAGTTAGTATTATGTTAGTTGAATGACAGTCACCATGTGTGTGACCCTACTCTACTCCGACGATTCTTACGAGTACGAATTTTGGAACAACATTTTGATTTTATTACTTATCATCACATACGTAGAAGTTCTAATTATGTATTCGATGGATATGCTAATATTGTTTTATATTGGCATTTGTCACATAACTAAAGCAAAGAAAACACTTTCATCAATGTGCACATTGTAATATAAGTAAATTTGAAGTTCAATGTTTTATATATTTCATCTTTCCAAAAACTATGATGTTATAGTACAAAATTGGGGCTCACACCCTCAAAATACATATACGGTCAATCATACAGTAATCACGACATCTATGCATGTGGCATCGGATGAGTGTCATGATAGCACACTATGGAGTTTGTGAGATGTCTAAATATTCATACCCAAGCACAGGGCACACCTACCACCTATCATTGCATCACCTCCAGTAGTTCCTCTACCTGAACCATAAGACTCCTCTGCGTCAATTGAGACAAGTTGCCCTGCACGTTTTGAAGCACTCTATCAGCATCCCCTCTCATTGTCTCATCCCCCCGATGCCTTCATCGGTTTCATGGAAGTCCATCCGGCCGTCGTGGACCCACGTCTATGTCAAACAAATGTTTAGTTAGTACTTGACATCATCCAAAAATATTTTTGTTTTCTTTTGCAAAAATAAAAAAAAATGAAATATTCAAAAAAAATTGGCATACCTATGTCTCCGTAGGCGGAACCTGGTGGTAACGACATGTTTGGATTGTTAGAATATTGGATGTGCTCGTTTAACCATAGACAATATAGTAATATTGTCACCCAACCATAGGTCGAAGCCAAGCCACCCCAGAGCACCTTAACCTTGACAGAGAATGATTTCAGAAGAAAACCAATAGCCAACCAAGGATAATGCATAAAGATAACCAAGACTGATTAGAAATTCGAACCATAACCAATAGAAAGTCTGAGCCTAAAACAGGAAACCAGATTGCGGCAGTTGCCAACTGCAGCTACTCCCCAGACTTGTGCACTATCCCAGTTTCTCCAGTGTGCACTTGTTCCCAGCTGCAATTCTGAGTAGTGTGTACAAAATGAGGTCTGGCTACTTGTATTTATACTATTTCTTGAGTTGTTTAGGCCAGCTTCTCATTCTAGAGACTAAATAATTAATATTAATTATTTCCTTGAGCCATCTTGTCTTCTAGGGTTATGTTCAATGCTTTAGGGTTACTTCTTGCTTCCCAGAATATTATATTCTCGTCAGGGTTACACGTGGAGGTAAATACCTCTCGCAACTACCATAATATCAACACTCCCTCCTAGCTAGGGAGGTATTTGAAGGCAATGGTCTTGAGCACAAACATACCATTGAATCAGTAGCATCATCATAGTTGTACAAATTATCTCATGATTAGATCACGAGCACCATCATCACTATTAGTGTCATCTGACAAGATCAACTGCATCATCTCTTGAAACCATACTCTATCTGAGTAATCAAACATGATGTTGAATAAGTCACTCACTCCAAGGAGTGATACAAAAACCATTCTTCTAATCCAGGCATATGTCCTAGAAGAATAAATGTCCTGGACCATTTTCTTTCTAGAGAATCTCTGTCCATCAGTACATTGATCATCCATCTAGCTGGTAATCATTTTCAACACTACTGCTAGTCTACAAGGCAATCAGACCAATGTCATTCAATAGAACACAACTATGTCTATCCATAGTAGTACAAAGCTACAATACAATGGTACACTACCACACCAAGTAGCACACAACTACTTGATCAGTGACATATAGTCACAATTAGTGGAACACATCCACCATAGTAGAATACATCTACTATCCAGAGACATACATTCTCCATGGAAATCATATCATCTGATATCAACGTGCACAGAAAAATAATGTCATGATATACACTGAATCATCTGGGCCATTCTTCCACTCACATCTATGATATTTGGAAGAGCATCTTCCCTCAGAAGGTAAAACATCAGTCATGAGCTATTGGACTATTCTTCTCCAACATAGAAGAATAACTGTCTTGATTTCTGAGCCTGGACCATTCACCTATCTGGGCCATTCCTCTGGCACTAAACAAAGTGAAACCTGGAGAGAATGAGTCTACCCTAGGGAATGCCTATCCCTGATTGATGAACCTGGACCATTCACCTATCTAGGCCATTCCTCCAGCACTAAACAAAGTGAAACCTGGAGAGAATGAATCTTCCCTAGGGAATGACTATCCAGACCATTTCCTAAGGAAATGATTGTCCTGCACCAACCTCCAAAACAAGCCATTCTTTGAAACTACTCACAACTGTGAGCTTCAAAAGAATGACTGTCTAATAAGGCAGACCAATATTCTTGACCACTACTGAGAGTGACTGTCAAGAAGAAATATTGTCCTAGACCATTCCCCCACACTGGCCACAAGGGGAATCATTGTCTATGGTACATCAACAATCCATCGAACCATTTTCATTACAAAATGACCGTTCGATATGGACCATTTTTCGAACTGAAAAATGATTGTCCATAAATTAATAACACATCAATTCTCCCTCCCAACCTGGGAGTCATCGCTCCCCTTTTCAATAAGGAATTCATCTCCACGACATCCATCTTGTTTCTTGAGTATGGAAACTCTTTCATCTTGGATAGAGGCTTTACCAAATTATCTGCGTATCTGTTCATCTGTGGAGATATATTGGAGAACCACTTCTCCTCTTTGGACCTCATCAAGGAGAAAGTAATGCTTGATATCAATGTACTTCGGTATTTCTGGAACACTAGTTTTCTCTGAAGGATTCATATAGCTATGATCATTATAGTATATCATAGTTGGATTTAGTTCTTTTGTTTCTTGCTAGCTCATAACATCATGGAAAATCTCAAAATGGAACATATTCAAGTGGCACTTCTTCTGTCATCATGAGAGCTTGTCATGGATTAGCAATCCATCATTCTGGACTTCTGAGTAACCATTCTGATACAATATCTCTGTTATGGAAAGTTTTCACTATGCTTCTGTTGTGCATTGGAGGCTCTCCACCAAGTTGTCTTCTTCCATCTGCATAAAAGAGTCTCTTTCTGGTATACCTCAAAATATTGAGGTCTCTCTACATATGCTTCTTTGTTTGATTACTTTGTTGAGGAGAAGAATACTTACATTCATCTGATGTAAACTCCAACCCATGGATATTGCAGAAGATATAATGGCTCATGTAAAGGTATGTCAGGTTTACAGGAACAAGAAATCATCATAGTCTTCTCCCTCCATCCAGGGAAACCTCTAGTTCTGAATTTCGCAATGCTTCTATTCATAAGTCTTTCATACACTGTTCTTCATCACAACTTCTATTTCTTTTGCTTGATTGCTTCTATTTGGTTCAAAACAAGATGGTAGTCTTGTGATTCTTGATATAATGACTAGTTGTTCTGGCTTTTCTTTCTCTCTTGGAATCTTCATGTTCTTCCTCATGTTTCTCTTTTGCTCTTGGGTCCATGGAGTTTTCTATAGATTCCATGCCATGAAGTTTCCAACTTTCTTCATTTCATCATAGGATCATGGATGTGGATGGACAACCAGTGATACTTTAAGGCTTCTTTTTGAGGAAGACTTCTTCTAAAGTCAAACTAAACACGTGCTTATTTTCATGGTTTCTTCCATTGATGGGAACATGGATAGATACTTCATAATATTCAATGGATCATATTATCTAAGATTATCTCCCTCCTAATCCTTGCTTCATGCATGAATGCATGCTCTTATTTTGGAATTATATAATCGGCTCCCTCCAACTGAGAGATTACATGCTTTCGTCTGCATCCTTATTGCCTTGTGCAAAGTGTCACAAGTCCTTTTCTAATTTTCCTCTTGATTGTTGACTTCTTTTTGTTTTTAGTTCTTCCAAGTTTCTTCAAGTTTGATTATGATTTCGGCTTATCTTGCAGTTTGTCTTATGTTAGTAGCTTGCACATGAATTGTTACCAAGGATTGTCAATGTACTTCATCTTTCCATGTTCATTGCTAGTCTTAGAGTCATCATGATATAAATTCTTATCTTGTTATTCTTCCATAGGTATTTTTTCTCTTTGAATATTTTATCTTCTAAGAAATAGATATGCAAGATATGTACATAAACTATGTAAACATGGTATTTACATGAATTATGAAGAATATTTTCACCTTGTCTTAGAAGAAGAAGTACGTTTTATCCTGCTTGGTCTTCTTGTGCACAGCAAGTCCAAAGTTCTTCAAATGTAGGATACTCCTTCCTTGTGTTCATGCTTGCGGCAAATGCATCCCATGTCTTGGGAAGACCATTGAGTACTATATTTACCAGTTCCTTCTCTGAAATGATCTCTTCAATAACTTGTAGTTGATCTCTTAACTGAGAGATTCTCACAAAGTATGATGCTATGTTGTCATCATCATTCATTTTCATGTCACAGAGCTCATTCTTCAGACTCATTACCTGTCCAATGTTTCTGACTGAGAAGAGGTTTGTTAGGGCATCATACATCTTCTTAGATGAGTCAAGATGGGAGATGTAGGGTATCAAGTGGTATTTTATTGAATCCACTATGACACTCATGGAATTGATGTCACTATCTTTGAACTTCTCCAAAACTGCAACGTTCTGAGGTTCCTTCTCTTTTCTTTCTTCGAACTGTGGTTCCACAATCTTTCCTTTCATGATATCCAACACTTTATTCTTGGAAAGGATGAGTTCAATCCTTGTCTTCCATGCTCTGAAGTTAGAATCCCCTTCTAACTTGTTTTTTGACTTCATAGAGTAAGTCATAATTGCTTTGACTTGGTCAACCCTTGATTTTGACCAAAAACTCAAACTTGGCATCTTATCTTGCTAAGAATACCAAGAGATGTGCTAGGCTAGGGCACACTAGTCTATCTAGAAATTAGGTCAATCTCTTCACTTAAGGTGCCTCAACGAGAGGGTTAGGGTTTCCTTGTTGCAGCAAAAACTGGCTGCAACTGCAACTGTAACTGAGAAAATCCTACCAATCTATCTTCCAGCGATTAGATTGTTCGAAGATAGTGTGGACCCATAACCTGTTAGAATATTGGATGTGCTCATTTAACCATATACAATATAGCAATATTGCCACCCAACCATAGGCCGAAGCCACCCTCAAGCACCTTAACCTTGACAGAGAATGATTCTGGAAGCAAACCAATATCCAACCAAGGCTAATGCATAAAGATAACCAAGATTGATCAGAAATTCCAACCATAACCAATAGAAAGTCTGAGCCTAAACCAGGAAACCAGATTGCGGAAGACGCCAGCAGCAGTTGCTCCCCAAACTTGCGCACTAGCCCAGTTTCTGCAGTGTGCACTTGTTCCCAGCTGCAATTCTGAGAAGTGTGTACAAAATGAGGTTTGGCTACTTGTATTTATACTGTTTCCTGAGATGTCTTGGCCGACTTCTCATTTTGGAGACTAAATACTTAATATTAATTATTTCCTTGAGCCGACTTGTCTTCTAGTGTTATGTTCAATGCTTTAGGATTACTTCTTGCTTCCCAAAATATTCTATTCTCGTCAAGGTTACACGTGGAGGTAAATACCTCCTGCAGCTACCATAATATCAACTTGGATCTCCTTTGAAGTCAATCCATGTGTAAGGGTAGTCCTCAAGAGCCATCACCTGCCAACTCCACTAGAAGAAAAACTCATCATTGTAGGGTGTTGGCACCCTACCACCCCCCTGCCGCCTCATCACCTCGGTCCACTGTGCCATGGCTAGATCATGAGGTCCATGCAGAACAATCTCAACTCTAGGTCCCAAGCCTGGAACCTACTCGAAGAAAAAACTACAAAGGATAGATGCGAACCCGAAGTTCCTCTTTCTTCCCATTTTGCAGTCTATCAATTGGATCTTCATGTTGGATAATAGTGATGTGCACCATTCATAAACCGTGGGTCATAGGAAATCCACTGAATAGAACATAAGTGGCCTTGATATCTGGTGCAAAGAGGTCGACCCTGTGATCCGTGTCAACACTAGGAAAACAATCTTGAGACTCAGATTGTTGATATTTTTGATTGGGAGTTGGCTCCCTACCTTCTCGGTCCCTGCAATGTAATGAGTGGATATGTAATCCTCTATGTTCATTCCACTGCCAGCTCCCTGGGATTTGAGGTTAACCACCTCACCCCGACGCAACATTCCCTTCAAGAAGTAGATGTCCTCAACTTCAATCCTCAATGGTTTTCCATCAAGGTTGAAGGTATCAGTATCTAGATCATAGTAGTTCACAAGCAGCTGAAGCAGTCTCACTTGAGCCCTCATACCTTTGAGATCCCAAAACTTGTATAACCCACATTGTTTTAAGGCCATTTGAGCCCCTAGATCTCTCTCCACTATAGCATCCACCTCTTCATGCTCTCTTTCTCTCCACTCTAGTACTATCCTGCAAGATTCAAACCATTTTTTGAGTCAGAAACAACTTAAAATCCTTATCCATGGACATGTACGTGAGATATAGTTTACACAGTCACGTATAGGGCTACGTATATGCGATTCGATAATCTATAGCCTACGTATACCTTAGTTTCTAAGTTATGCCTTAAAATACTCAAAAAAGGAAACCTAATTGCAAATTTTAATCCACTAGAAATAGAGGAGAAAGATGAATTACCTAGTCCAGATGGTTTTTTATTCCATCGCTCATAGCTCCCGCAATCAGCAGTTGAAATTCGGGGGAAATTTAGTCCAAAATGTACTATTTGGGTAAAAAATACAAATGGTATAGTAAAATTGGTTTTTTTTACTATTTATAGAAAAATGTTACCCACTTTACATAGTTTTGTCTAGTATTTTGGTCTAATGGACTAATACGACAGTGGATGGAGTTGGTTTTGGTGGTTTTATCCAGGGATTCTTGCGGTTTTCAGTGCCATGTCACCCGTTCGTAACTTTGGACAGGTATCTTTGTCATCCATCATATAGGATAGGTCACCAATCCATTATGCCCACTTGCATCATCCTATGACTGCATCTCATATGCCTTAGGTATGAACCCATTTAACAATGACACAAAACCTTCTATCTGCAACTAGAAGTGTCATTCTTGAATGGTAGAGACTTACCAAACATGGGTACCCTAGTTAGATCCCCTGCTCCATTCGATGCCCATGCAGATATTTTTGTCCGTAGGATCGGGAGTCCCTTGTAGTTAATACATGACTTTATGTTTGAACCTCATTTATTACTCATAAGCATGATGACCTATACCTAGAGGACTCCCAATGAGTCTATTTTAAGCTCTTTTTCGACTCCCTCAAAAAGTGAAAAGATTCTCGATTGAACTTGTCTCTTTCACACTTGTAAATTGGATTTGAAAGGACATCTATTTGGTGTAATTTTACCCCGTTTTCAAACCAAGTAGACTAAGATTGTGAAAAGGAACATTTTTTGGCGTTAAGTTGTAATTGCATCTCATTCTCTTGCTTGCAGTATTGAGCCTATTGTCGGTTCTCACTTTTGCGTTATAATCCTTTCACCTCAGTAGTTTGCATCATCAGCCAAGCAAATCCTTGTTTATATCCTTTGTAGCTTGACATCCTATACCCAAGAGGAAACATTCCCTCGAGTTTCCATCCCCCACATGGACCTCCTTTCATTGAGCATAGGTATGTTACACTGCTGGAACTAGTTGCTTACTTGTGACACTTGTTTCCTCCTTTGTATCATAACATTCATTTGACTATGAAAAAACAAAAAAAGACGGGTGGGAAAATAATATTATCTTATATTGGCAGCAGTCGTGTCACCTTTGAACAGAGCACAAACTTTTGAGTCCACATGTCATCAAAATTTTGGGTTTAGCATGACCGTAGGAAGCTGAGCTTGCTACTTAGAGTTTACTCCCCCGACTAGTTACTCTTCCAGTCCCTATGGAGAGTTTGATTGGTGCCTCCTGCATCACAAAGTTTCATCATTGAGTCTATGCTTCCAGAGTCTTCCTTATGTATCATGCTCTTGTTCAAAGGATGTTTATCAACTTGTGTCGGCCATTCCTCAGAACTCTTGACTTTGCATGTCATCCATACCCTTAGTGTGTCTCAGAATTACATGAAGTTATAGTCCTATTATGCACCTTGGTCCTACTTTCATCATTGGTAGGTAACCTTGAACCTAACATTCAACATTTCATCATTGGTCGCTGACTGGGGGGTTTCCCTTGTGTTCGACGACAAGAAATATATTCACACATTGGGATTCATGGAGTGTCTGGGATTCGATTATCCTTATTGGTGGTTTCCTCACCTTTGTCAGTAATTTTCCTTATTGGATGCTATTTAGAGGGTCTTTTTTTTGTATCGCTTGCATCTGACACACGTGAAAGACTCACAGGGTCATTGGTTCATGAACATGTTCTTCATCTGATTTCCTCCAAATCATCAAGATCCCTCTTTATACCTCATGTTGAATGATGAGAGATGCCTCAATGCTCTCCTTTCAGTGGGTCTCCTTCCATCAAATTCAACCCATCTATTCTGGAAATGAGACCAAGATTCCTCTGATTACCTAGAGGCTTGCAGTCATTAGTGGTAGGTTCTCCCGCCATCGACAGTTGGGAATACATCAATGTCCCATGATCGATGGATTCTTCAAGCGTTCGACCCTGACACCTTTATTCACACTTGTAAGAATGTATTTGGTGCCTTGATACCTACTTTCATTATCAATAGGTTGTCTTGCGTTTGTTAACAGTATACCTTAATGACCAATAATCAAACGAAGTCTCATTGTGTTCGACCTCAACTCTTTTATTCACACAATGTAGACTTGCACCTTTGGTGAATCATGTCAAAGACTTGAATACATCAGTTCATAGTCACAATTTTCATGATTTGTTTCTATCTTTCATTGGACCAGTACTTATGTGACTTCAGTGACCATGGGAGATCAGATTGTACTCCATTGTATACATATATCTTCAGATTGATTTTGAGACTGGTTTCACTTGGCCATGTTCATGACTATGACATCCTTTGGAATATAACCACCTTTGTATTTCCTACTCATGGCCATGAACACTTGTTTGGTATATTTTCACATGCATTTGCAGTGTAATTCAAATTGGCAGCCATGTGCGAAAAGTCAATACAGATTGTAATATTCTCATGAGCAACTAGTTATTCTAGTTGGGTCTCCATTACTCCACTTCTGGGTATTATAATGTATTTTAGCCATCGCAGATACTCCTATAACCTCACACATTAGGGGGCATATGTTATAGAAATATTTTCCTCACCCTATGCAAATTTTCTCAGAAGGCCTTTTTCCATTTCCCTATGCAAACTTGAAGTCCCTTTTTGCAAATCCCAGACCTAAAAACAATATTTTTCCACATATACGCACCCTAACTATTATACAACATGTGTATACACAAGTTTCACCATTACACCCTGCGTACATTGGGTCTTGTGCCCAAAATTAAAAAAAGGTGTTGGGTTTCCATGTCACGTCATGAGATCCATGATCCTTGAACTTCCATATACTGGAAACGTTATGACTCGGCCCTTCAGTTCCACTTGAAGGCTATAAATGGGCCATATCCAAGTTGTGGAAAAGAGGAGAATAATTCAACTTTGAGAGAAAAGTTACTCTGGAGAAATTATTCACTTCATATTGAGTCTGCAACCCTTTGAACTTTTAA
>ML797773.1:380633-396717 GCA_009831015.1 Picea engelmannii | reverse complement strand
CGAGGGCTTTGTTGTTGGTATATTTACGCAAGAGTCTGATGACATCATGGGACGTGATGGGAAAGGAAAGGAAGCATGTGCCAAGGATTCGAGCCTGGTTTGCAATTGGGGGGTATTAAATCTTGGAGGCAAGGCTTCCCATGCCTCATCTCGATCTTGTTTCACTTATATGACTCTTGGTTCGACCTTCCTCTCCCAGACTAGAGCAACATCCCTCTCCATAGCATTGGTTATCATCCTCTGTGTGCGTTGATGGTTCGAGGGGGTTCAGGAAGGAGAGGTCAACACCAACGACGAAGAGTGTCCATTCCAAGGGCTCAACAAGAAGCCATGACTTTGATAGAGACCTTTTGAGTTCATACTCCCCCTTAAATCTGTGTTGAGCTGGAAATGCTTGAGACAGTTGTATGTCTTGACAGAGTACTAGTCCCATATGAAGATATCGACGTTGAGCTCGCCAACTAGATTCCACATACAAGGTCTTCTCATTGTCAAAAAACGAAATATTACAAAACCATCAACCTCTACTAGCACATCAAGGCACTCTGAGGGAAAGTGAATACAAACCGAAACATAACTACCAATGAAGTGATGTTGCAATTGGAGTACCTCCAGCTACAAACCAAAGCAGTGGATGAGAAGGTTTCCCTCCTGGGAAAGCGAACAGTGGGATTGAACCTCAATGAACCCAGCAATGAGATTCTTCAGGTTCTGGTGGACAATGTCGACTCTCCTCCTTTAATGTCTCCATGCTTTGTGTTGAGTGTGTTTTGCTTATCATACTAGCATTAGTCCAATAGCCCAACACCAGTTAGATTATCAGTTTGATGTAGATAGGCTTTATAGTTTTTGTTACCCACCAGATAGAGACTAGTTATTTTTTGACAAACACAAGATTCTTCACCTCAAGCAACAATTATTTTTTTGTTGGTCGGGTTTTCAAAGTGGTAGACCAATAGCTAGACAAATGTATATTTCTCAATGTTAATATAATATAGATATAAATAGCTTAAAAAAAAAATCTTAAGGAAGAGGATAAACATTATGCTTTGACTTTTTTCATTTTGCCATCACTAAAATCTAATTAGGTAATATTCACTAAAATTATAATTTTGAATGGATAAAATAATTGTTTTTAAAACAAAAATAGATTCAAAACTTTGAAATACCCCAATTACAACAATGTGCATATTAACATTTAATATTTATAATTCCATCAATCCAAAAAATAATTCAAGTAGAATTTCAAAGCAAAAATATCAACTTTCTCTCCCATTATTTTGAATTGCAAAAGAAAACTAATTCTTCATACATTTAAGTCCTCCTTTCAATATGCATTGCACTTTGATTTAGATGATATATACATGTTTTTTAAGTAATTAAATATTGGTGAGTGCCCTAGCACACATTCCCTTCACCATTGACTCGCAATTCCATGCGAAATTATTTAATTCTTTTGATTCATGGATTTGTTGTCAATGGTACACTTGGAATCTATAAACCAAACACCATTGTTTGTTAGTTAAAAATAAATAAATGAAACTTATAAATTTCATTTATAGATATTAAATTATAGAAACCACTTGATAAATCAAGTAATTAGTTTAGACTTTTATAGGTTTAGTAGATTAAATTAATCTTAATAGATGATAATTATATAAATGAAAGTAACTATGAAAGTATGTTAGAGGTTTGAGTTATTTCTAACAAAGTTTAACACATTTTGGCACCATTGAATAAGTTTTGTAAGCTCGTTTTTTTTTTATAGAGATGCTTGTTCATTCAATGAAATGTAAATGTCTCATTAAAAATCTCAACTTAGTCTTTAATCTTCTGGTATGGATTTATTGAGTTAAGAGACACTCTAAACCCAATATGGGGAACACGTTGTCACGTAATCTGCATACATGACAACCTAAAAAAAAAAAATTACATGTCGATTGTATTACATTTGGAAAAAATAGTGTGTGTGCGTGTGTATCCATTATATAAATACTAATTTATCCATTTACTCTCAAGAGTAAGGAACTAAGGAGCAATCAACTCTCTCTAATTACATATACATTTCTTTTTTCGAATTAATACTAACCTAGATCCATCTTGTTGGCACATAGGATGTATAAAGGTGTACAAAGGTTCCTTATGTCATATTTAACTGTTTGAGGGTCAAATCATGTGTCAAGTCGACCTGTTGCAAACTCACCTGAAAGTTCGCAACGAATCAAGAAAGTACCTCGTGCACTAATCACATATCATTATGCTTTGGAAACATGGCAAGGGGTATCTTATTGTTTTCAAAGATTGTAGCAGGCTCTAAAGGGTTTCCCAGCTTGTTGTGCAAGTTTTAAAAGTTGAAATAAATTTTGAATGTAAAAACACACCTACAGGAAAGTTCGCAGCACGTGTTGTCAAAGGCGCTGCGAACTGGTAGTTTTGGGACAGCTTGTAGCGAATTAGTACACAACAAAGTCATTTTTTCATCATAACTTTTAAATGTCGATCTCGGTTCTTCTGAAATTTTTTGTGGAGATGAACCATTATATTATTGAATTGTTGACCAAATATCAGCCTGACCTAGTTCGTCGTTTGGGAGAAAAGTTGAAATCATCAACTATAGGAAAGTTCGCAACGTATTCTGTCAAAGGCGATGCAAACTCTAGTAGTCTGATAAATCCGAGTTGTAGGAGGGCTACCACCTGTTTGAGGGGGTTCGAATGGTTTCCTAAGATATAGTTGGACATGAGGGACATGTGTTCCATCATCGGATCAAGCAGCATGACCTGTTTCAAAAGGCATTTATCACAATAGACAAGATCCAAAAAAATAGGAGCTAGGTGGATTTTTTGTTTCACCTTGTTGTAACAACTCCTAGAAAAAAGGGAATCTGATGCAACCACTTGGGATTCGACCTATTTAGAGTAGGAAGGAATGATATAGTGCAAATAACAATTGTTTTGTTCAAGAAGAGGTTCAGTTCATGATCTAAGAGAGGAGAGAGCTTGAGGAGCAGTTTAGCTGCTTATTTGTAAGCCTGAGGGCATGTTTGTAATCACATTTTTTGCCATTAAAGATTCATGAGAGTTGTTTATCAGATTGTATTCTTTGTTTTCCATTTATTTTTTCATCATATTGCTTGAATATATTACAGGTATTGAAGATCAATGGTTGTCCATGGGTAGGAGAATTCATGAGTTGCAAAGGATTTGCAGTGATTGACTCCTTTCATGATTCTTGTTCAAGTATTCTTTTAATTCATTTTGCAGAGAGGATCATTACTTGATGAATATTTATTCTTAGTGTTATCTACTTCATTCTTTTGTTCATCATTATATAGCCCTTTTGTCTGGTAGGCAGCTTGATTTCCTTTGATCTTCAGAATCTTATGACTCCATCCCCAATGGAATGTCTCTGGAGACAATACATTGCTCTCTTTCTTTGTCTTTCTTGCTAATCCACCAACCATAAAATTGTTTTAATTATTCAAATTCTGATGGGTATTAGGCTTACACCTATAGCAGTCTAGGTGTGACTTCTAGTGCTAACATTTTTGGCATCGTTGCCGGGGAACGAAGATGAATAAAATCTTCACTGGGAGAATGACATAGCATAGATCCAGTCATTGATGGTGAACAAGGGTTGGTTACATAGTTTGGATTGCGATCATTCACCTGGAAACTCCACTCCATGAAGGAAGAATATGTTGGCAACACTTATAGTTCATATTTTCATATGCAATAGAAGCTATTATGGCTCAAAGGTATGCATTTTGTGACTTCTCTTATATACCTGGCTTTTCAAATCTTGTACTTGATAGAGAAGTATGGGAACCTTGCCTTCCGAGGTTTGGGGGAAGTGAGCATGATCATCCTAGTGAGCACTTGTTGGATTTTCACTAGTGTATGCATAGGCTAAATATTGATCACGAGGATGTTCTTATTGAAATGTTCATATTTTCTTTGGAAGGGCATGCTCGTGAGTGGTGTAGAACCCTCCCTGTTGCTAGCATTCATTCATTGAAAGATTTTCATACTGCATTCAATGGTTATTGCAAATAGAAGTATTATGTTGATCTGTTGCATGAGGAATGTTGTATGGAGTTTGATCTTTTATATAAAAGATCTGCTAACTTTAAATATCAGGGTGTTGGCAGTGAAGAAATTGTTGAAGAAGTAATTGTTCCTCACGATCCTCAACAAGTTTCCAATGTTTTTCAAAATGGTATACTTTTCCAAGGAATTGGAATAGAAGCAAATAATCGAACAAATGAAATTGGTAGCAGTCATGAAACTGGAAATATGCAGAGACAATCCAAAGTCCAATTGGAACAACATGAAGAAATAGATGTCCGTGATCTAGTGGTAACTGATTTGGAGGATTTTATCCACCTGAGTTATGCACCTTTCAGCTCAGAACAAAAGGATAGTAGAATACTTAATGCAACAGATTTTGCACATGAGTTGTCTTATATTCTGAATTAGCTAGAATTTCACCATGAGCTCCATGATCCAGTGGCTATTTTAATGGATACAGTTTTTCAGAAGGCCCCTTATGTTGCAGCTTTGGGTTTGATAAAAATTTGCAGTTGTAAGTATGAATTATTGATGAATTTTCTACTAAAAAGGTTATATTATTTTTATGCTTTCATCTGTAATATACAAGAAACTTGTTTTACTAGCCAAATGATTGCATGGCTTCACTGGAAATCTGATTATACTTAAGCAAAGCAGCTCAGTTGGATAGACTAGTGTAGGAATATATATAAATAAGCTTGTCATGCAAGCATTTGGTTTGCAGTTGTTTTCAGTTTGCAGCGAGTGTTTTTCAGTTTTCAATAAATGATCAGAGGTGCTCTCAAGGCATGAATAACTCTCAAGGCATAAATAGGGATACAAATTGCAGAGATGGAATGGATAAGGCACTGGAATTGTAATGTTCTTGGAGCCTCATAGGGAGGTCTCCATCCTCTGTGGAGCCAGATGTTAGCACATAGGATGTATAGGGGTGTACAAAGGTTCCTTATGTCATATTTAACCGTTCGAGGGTCAAATCACGTGTCAAGTCGACCTGCTGCAAACTCACCTGAAAGTTCATAGCGAATCAAGAAAGTACCTCATGCACTAATCACATATCATTATGCTTTGGAAATGTGGCAAGGGGTATCTTATTGTTTTCAAAGATTATAGCGGGTTCTAAAAGGTTTTCCAGTTTGTTGTGCAAGTTTTAAAAGTTGAAATAAATTTTGAATGTAAAAACACACCTATAGTAAAGTTCGCAGCGCATGATGTCAAAGACGTTGTGAACTGGTAGTTTTGGGACAATTTGTGGCGAATTAGTACACAATATAGTCATTTTTTCATCATAACTTTTAAATGTCGATCTGGGTTCTTCTGATTTTTTTTTGGAGATGAATCATTATATTATTGACTTGTTGACCGAATATCAGCCTGACCTAGTTCGTCGTTTGGGAGAAAAGTTGAAATCATCACCTACAAGAAAGTTCGCAGCGCATGTTGTCAAAGGCGCTGCAAACTCTAGCAGTTTGATAAATCCGAGTTGTAGGAGGGACACCACCTATTTGAGGGGGTTTGAATGGTTTCCTAGGAGGTAGTTGGACATGAGGGACATGTGTTCCATCACCAAATCAAGCAGCATGACATGTTTCAAAAGGCATTTATCACAATAGACAAGATCCAAAAAAATAGGAGCTATGTGGATTTTATGTTTCACCTTGTTGTAACAGCTCCTAGAGAAAAGGGAATCCGATGCAACCACTTGGGATTCGACCTATTTAGAGTAGGAAGGAATGATACACTATAGATAACAATTGTTTTGTTGAGGAAGAGGTTTAGTTCATGATCCAAGAGAGGAGAGAGCTTGAGGAGCAGTTTAACTGCTTATTTGTAAGCCCGAGGACCTGTTTGTAATCACATTTTCTGTCATTAAAGATTCATGAGAGTTGTTTATCAGATTGTATTATTTGTTTTCCATTTCTTTTGCCATCCTCTTGCTTGAATATATTGCAGGTATTGAAGATCAATGGTTGTCCATGGGTAGGAGAATTCATGACTTGTAAAGGATTTGCAGTGATTGCCTCCTTTCATGATTTTTGTTCAAGTATTCTTTTAATTCATTTTGCAGAGAGGATCATTGCTTGATGAATATTTCTTCTTAGTGTTATCTACTTCATTCTTTTGTTCATCATTATGTAGCCCTTTTGTCTGGTAGGAAGCTTGATTTCCTTTGATCTTAAGAATGTTAGGACTCCATGCCCAATGGAATGTCTTTGCAAACAATCTGATGCTCTCTTTCTTTGTCGTTCTTGCCAATCCACGACCTTGAACTTGATTTAATTATTCAAATTATGATGGGTATTAGGCTTACACCTACAACAGTCTAGGTGTGACTTGTAGTGCTAACACATCTTAACTCAGGATCTATCAAGCATCGAGATTAATCAAATCCCTCGAAATGTAAACATTTTTTTAAGTGCAAAACTTGAGAAACAATTTGCACCTCAAGAAATTTGATCCATTTTGACGCTTGATAATTCAATTCCAAAATGAAAATAATTCTTTAATTAATATTTACAAATACAAAATTTAAAAAATACTACTTTATATAGTTTTATATAATTTTTGTCTACATGTGTGATACAAACTCATTTTCCAACTAAAAACATTTATTTATTAAATAAAATGCAAGTAATTCACAAAAGCAATTGTCTAAATATTAGACTTTTTTATCCTTTTGTGGTTGTGGTTTTCTATCAATTTTGTCCAAAAATCGGACATAAATTTAAAAGAATTGATGGAATTGCATATACGAGTTGTTGAGATTGCGCAATCTAGGTGCATTAGGGGGTTTTCAAGGTGTTGGATCCATCTATGCATTCAAAATAACAATTTAAACAATGGAAATTTGTGGTTTCACGAACAATTGGATTGTCGGATCGATGATAATTGCCTAGAAAAATAAAAAAAACCTAATAGTTAGACTTGTCCATTCACAAAACATAATAGATTGTCAATTGGGTTTAGCTCAGGTGGTTGGGAAGAATGGTTGTTATCCTCCCACCCGCATTCAATTCCCATAAGTGACATATTGAGCTCATACCAAGTACAGGGTTTACCTTGAGCACCATCCTCAAAATGAGGGGTTTCCCCCAAACTTTACAACCACAAAATAATAATAATAATAATTGAATCATTTAATATAGACTTACATAATTTTTTAAATAAAAATACCTTTAAAAATATTATCTCCATTTTAATATTTAATTTTCGACTTCTTTAATTTAATTTGAGAGGTTACATTCTCTTCATAATCCTTTAACTTAATTTGAGACTACATTCTCTCTATATACACTCAATACTTTTACAATTCAAGTTGAATGAATTTTTCCTTTTTAATGAATATTTGTTTTTAATCATGAGAATCGATAATTGGATCTGGGATAGGATTCAAGAATATATCTAACATCTCGCAAGTCAGATATATCAATAACTTGTGACTTGGCAAGGTTTGAGACATCTTAAAGCCCACCGGAGTGACCTCTATCCCAGGGTTATCTATCCTTCTAACCTTATCACAATAGGCTAACATGTCCATTATGAAAGGTAAGAAGAATATCAAACATGTTATCCAAACACCCAAGCTATAAACCCAAACCTCTTTAATAAATAATTTTAAGTAATAAAACTCTATATAAATCAGGATAATCGTAACAAACCAAGAGAGAATATGATGCATACTCGTGTACTAACACGTGTGCTGCTTTTAGATAACTTTTACCCAAATTTGCCATTTAGGGAAAACGTTGGCACATGGATAATTGTAATTTTAGGTAATAGATTTTTTGGAAATGGTTTACACAATCTAGAGATTTGGAAGTGGGATTTCCGAAGCAAACTTAAGTGTAACTCTATTTTTTATTTTTATGGATATGGAAAATAATGTGAATTTGTTATTTATATTTAATTTTTTTTTATAATACCTAGCTCGAGTAACAAATCTACCTTCTTCAAGGTGGGTGTGGATGAAGGTATTGTATGTTTCGTTTTATTTTTTATTTATTTTTATGCCGAAAGGCGTACACTTATTGACAATGAGCACAATTAATCACCTTTTAATCTAAAATTCTAATCTGATGGCTAACAATTAAAGATGCTGACATATTCTTAGTCGTCCTTCCAAATCAATGAATGTGATTTCCTCTTCATAACTTCCTTGTATTTTTGAATGCATCCGTTAACTTGTTTACCTTTTAACATTTACCTAATCATATTAAGAAATTATTGTAGCACTATGATTGCCACGTTTAAGAAATTACTCGTTGTTCTAGCTATAGACGCTCATTTTCTGATTGTGCATTTCATTTTCTGATTGTACGTTTCATTTTCTGTCCACGCCTTTCGGCATTCATCAACCACGGTTTTAAGTGGTTGTGCTAGTTATATATTCATTAAAATCTATAAAAATAAATAAATGATATACTTATTTAATTATAATAAGATATATTTATTTAATTATAATAAATTTCTACCAATTTTTATTGTTTAATCATAATTAAAAGTTATTCTATATGTTTGGTGAAATACACCCATTACCACCTAGTTCTTTGCTTCTTCTTCTTTGTTTAGAAGTTTCCCCGACCAACCATTTGCTTCTTCTTCTTTGTTTAGAAGTTTCCCCGACCAACCATTTGCTTCTTCTTCTTTGTTTAGAAGTTTCCCCGACCAACCATTTAATTTGGTTAGGACATACTTTCCACGATAACTTGTAAATAAAAAGATAAAGAAATATCACATGAATTTAATTTCAAAATAGGATTTCTTTCACAATCTTTCACATGTTTATGTTTTGAAAACTAAAAAATCATTTTCATGTGAAAATGCATGTTTATTAACACGTGTTAAATAGATTATATTTTAACTTTTTATGTTCACGTACATTTACAAAGATAAAGTTTAAGATGTGATTTCTTGAAAACCTTTTGATACGTGTATATTTTGCAAATTCACTTTTTTTTAGTATTTTTAGGGAGCACATTTTTTTAAAGTAAAATGTAAGTGCCTCACTAAAAAATTTAAGTTTTAAACTGATTGTTTTTAAGGACCTTTGGTATGTGTATGATGTGCAAGTTTTCTTTCTCACATAATATGTATTCTTATTTAATAGAAAATAAACATTTTATTAAAAATAATTTTATGCAGTGTAATTAGAAAGACAATGAAGGTTGAAGGGTTTATAGTGATAAGGGTGGAAGCCATTCAATATAAGATGGATTAGGTCTAATATATTATTAAATAAAGTCTACTATGGTAGTTAGATATATTAGTGTAAACATAATAAATATAAGAGGACTTATTAGAAGGTTCTGCTTTTAGAAGGTTCCTCCTCTAGAATGTTCTTAGATGGTTGGTAGCACTATATAAAGGGGTTCAAGCAATGTAATGGTAAGTGAAGAAAAAATATTGTATTTGGAGCATGTAGTTCATGAAGAGGTTGCCCCCCTAGAAGAGACAAGTGAATATGAGAGGATCCCTTCCATAATAAAACCTATTGTGTGGTGTTACCCTACCTCATGGGTTTTCATAATAATAAAGTACAGATTTTCTATATTATTATTGGATTTATTGTGGTGATTCTATATTCAAATTTTTAATACTTAACAAGTGGCATCGAAGAACACTTTGATTTAGTATGCTTTAGTATTAACTAAAACACCTTTTATTTATTTATTTGTTTTTTTCTTTCTATTGACACAATTTTTTTATTGAAATTTAAAATTTTCAAAATACAATTTCATCGATTTAAAAATGTGATTTAAAGGTTTTTAAGCGTCTTTGAATCAACCTATAATGTAAAAATGTAATCCCATCAATAAATCATATAGAAATCAAAGATTTATCGTTTGTCGCATTCTAATGGAGATGTGACGAGGATGAAGTGTTTTACTTAATATTTAAGTAATGCTCTTTGGTTTGGCCTTTTGATGGTAACTTACATGTATAATGCAGGGTTTCACCGTTTCACGTTTTGACGGAGCAGCCTCATCAAATGGTCTTCGATGTGGGGCCGGAGGCATTTTCAGATTTCATCCATCGAGAGTTACCAAGTGGTTCATCAACTGCGGTGCAGGTACAAATACCAAAGTGGAGCTGTTGGGATTGTGGGCAACCCTCACTCTGGCATCCTTCTGGTCAATTAAGTATCTCCACGTTCTTGGCGATTCGCGGGTCATCATTGACTGGGTAAATCACAAATGCAATCTCAGCACTGTAAACATCGAAGGCTGGAAACAAAAAACTGTGGATTTTGCAAATTTTTTTATTGATCTCAGCGTTCACCATATCTACAGAGTTCATAATAAAGAAGCTGATGCCCTTTCAAAAAGAGCTTTATCAGAAATCGAAGGGAGATTGACAATTTTTCACTCGGACAATGGGCGGGAGTGTCAACCTTCTTGCATCAATATCTTTGAAATGCCAAGGGTTGGTGAAGGTTAATTGACATCTGAAGACAACCTTTGTAAGTGTTGTTGTGACAGCGAAGAGCAGTTTTTTCAGGCAGATTTCCCCTCGAGATTCCTACAGTTTTATGGTTGGCTCATAGCTCATACCTTCCAGTCTATTTCTTTTTGTCCAGATTACTGTTGACTCCTCCTGAAACCAACATTTTGGACTGTTGGGAGGACTGTTTAACATGTTTCTGTTGCTGCTGTAAAAAAATTTATACCTAATATAAATTTGCGATAATTTTTTCCTGGAAAAAAAACTTACATGTATAATGCAAAGTTTCCTTCGAGATCTTTGGAAATATTTACATATGCCTTGCAAGCTTGCTTCCCAATAGAAAACATGTATTTATTTTAATGAATGCATATCATTGATGTTGAATTATATTTGTCATTTTAAAATTAAAAAATAAATAAAATAATAGATACTATGAGAATTTGTATTATAAAATTTGTAGTCGAAGTTAAATAATGAGATTACAAAAATTGTTAGTCTTAGATTTCAAACAAAATAGCCAACACTTTATTTGTCAAGAATAAAGTATATATATATCCACAAGTATTACATCTCAATATTTCTTAAATATATATATTCTCAAAAAAACACTTAAGATTCTAATTATTTTGCATAACATAACAAAAGACAAGGTGATTATTTGCATCTTCCAACCCAAGTTTGGTTGGATGAGATTCCTTATTTCCAATATCCATATCTTCAAGCATATGATGAGTTGTATCATCCTTCTCGATCTTCATATGAACAAAGTTTGTAGACATAATGTAGTTAGAGACTGCTAACTGGGAAGTTTTGCTTAAATTTATAACAAAATTTCTAAGCATGTTGCACTCTGCTCCCAGGGTGTTGATTTGTTTTTTTTGCTATGCTAATGTGTTCATGGTTATGGAATTCTGAGAAGTGTAATGGTATTCATTCTCGTGCACTTTTGATGTCACTAATAAAATAGAGGTCTAATTGCATTGGGTGGACTCTTCATGCCTATGAAGGGTTCTCCAAATTTCTTGAGCTTCCTTATAATCCATGAGACCAATACACATAACAAAACAAAGCTACCAACTCAGATTGATAGGGATGATCTCAGACTTCAAGTTAAAACCTTGAAACCAAAGCAGCAGAAAAACCCCATTACACACCTAACCAGACAAAGCCACCAAGCCACTTAATGCACTAATAAGACCAGGGAGCCCTTTGACATGTGGAACGAAGAAGCCATACCCCCTAGTAAAGGTGCCCAAAACTCCAACAAGTAAAAGACCCCTAAAATTAACTCCCAAAAGAACAATATCACCAGTACCAAGAACAACCCCAAGATGGGCTGGACACGTGAACTCAAATACACAAAGAAATTCTAAAAGCCAATGCGTCGAAATTCCCACACACAAAACCCAAATTCCAAAAGCCAGAGTGTTAAAGAAATTCCAAAAGCTAGTGTAATCTAAACCCAAATCCTTTAGACATAAATTCCATAAAACAATCCACATAATAAGGGAGATTCTTACCAATCTATTGTCGAGTAGTGAAACCTTGCTCTAGCCTTTGGTGTGCACTCCCAACTCGAAATCCATTATCCCGCCACCTTGGCGATAAACCTCAACACAACATTCAAAGGACAGACTGAAATTAAGTTTGGGCATGTGAAGGATAGATGCGCAAGTCTTTTTGTATCTTCACACCTCATATGTGATCTGTTGCATTTGTTGTTGGAATGTCATGTGGTACATTAATGTGATGATACATGCCTCCATTTGGGAGATATGATTGATTAAGGAATTGGTCTATAAAACAAATCCCCTTTTTCCTAAGCATCCTAATTTTAAAAGAAGTGGCCTCATTTGTTAGTGCATGTGCTTGATGATTGTGGTCTCGAAGGCCCTGATAAAACAAAACAAAAAATGGAAGTTGTTAGCTTCCTTGTAAAATCAAGCTATAATGGAGGCAATCTTGCTATCAAAGGAGAGGGATTTTGATAGCATCAGTTTAATAATTGTGCGTGAATCACAAATGACAATCAAACTCTTAATTCTTGATTTAATTGCTAAGAGTAAACCATGTAGGAGTGCATAGGCTTCAATTTGATTGTTTGTGGATTCTCCGAGACCTTAAGCAAAGAACGATTCCAATTTTCCTCTGGGATCCAGAATGATCCCCTACACCAGCCACCCCTATAAAATTTAAAATTAATTAGCATAGATTCATCTTAATCCCAAATCTATTAAGTATAAAAAAGTATAAAAAAAAATCAAAATGTAGAACTTTTGTTATTTAAACTGAGATGGATTTAGTATTTTTAATTATAAAAAAGGAGAGAAATTAAATTAAAACATTGTTACCTTAAAAAAATAAAATTATAGTAATTTATTTTTTATTTTATTTTTAAAATATGATAATAATATTTTTCAATATAAAATATTAATTTTGTCTTCGAGGTGCAGGACAGTCGGTGACAGAGTGTGTTGTTAAGGCACTCCGTGATGTTAAAGTCACCGGTTCGAAACCTGCAGGGATAAAAAAATTCATTCATGTTAAGGGTTGGCGTGGCTTAGGCAGGGTGCGATCCCCAAATGATTTTGACGACTTATATACCCCTGAATCGCGATTTCTCAACCACATATTAGTCTCCCGAATCACAAACAAACTAACTTACAAAATATATATATATATATATATATATATATATATATATATATAAATATAATTATGGTATATCAACACTTATTTCGCTATGAATTATAAAAATACACTTTACCTTTTTTTCCCAAAAAATAAAAAAATCTTTCATAAATTTATTTAAAAATGAAAATACCTCACCTCCAAACGATACATCGAGGTGCATCCCTTAAATAGTTGGGAGGTTCATATTAATTGGCCATATGGTTCATGTGATATGTATCCCTTTTATGTCACATGGTTGTATTCAGCTGGAAAAAGTCACATGGTTGTACAATTACTTTACACATATTAATACGTTGTTTGAGGGATTTTTAACTAAAATTATATGGGTAATTAAATTTGGAAAATACCTCACCTCCAAACGATACATCGAGGTGTATCCCCTTAAATAGTTGGGAGGTTCATATTAATTGGCCATATTGTTCATGTGATATGTATCACTTTTAATTGGCCATCCATTAATTCTAACCCTGACGAAAACCACATTAAAATCAATAAATTTAACATTCACACATTAACCAAAATAACTGATTGTTAAATTAAACTTAAAAAAAACACTACTTATAAACTACAACCTCTCTTCCATTTTTTTTTTTTATAATGATTGAGATAATTGAAAAACACAATAAAACTTTCACTAACTAATTTATTGCTGCACCACACCACCTAAATTGACAATCCATGATACTAACATCCATCGAGTACGGCCCACTTTCCTTAGAATTTCCCTCTATTATGGCATGGTTGGGGCCATTTAATTTGGTTAGGACATAATTTCGACAATGACCTGCGACGAAGAAATATTAATAATTATATCTTCCATCAAAGGATATCTCATTAACACCTAGCGAAAAACATGGCCCAACCAATAACCTTGTGTTCTACGACTTTATCTTTGATTCTTAACATCCATTTGATTTATGACTTTGCTTTAAAGCCACTGTATGTCAACTACGTTACAAGTATTTATAGCAAAATCCATGGTCACAATCAAATCTCTATGATTGCCATCCAACCTACCTCACCATCAACAAATATCATTTTACCAAGCTATCTTTATATAATATTCATATATGTTTGATGGTTATGGGCATGGGGACTAAGTATTGTGGGTAGCTTTCATTGTGGTTATTTTGTTTGTATGTTGATAAATTTGTGGTTGTGCTGAAGTTGGGGTGATTTTGTCATTGTTTTTTTATGTTGAGAAAATTCAAATGTGAGAAAGATTAGCTCATTGGTGGATTCAAGATATTGACCTTTTGTCTTTTATGTTGAGAAAATTCAAAGGTGAGAAAGATTAGCTCATTGGTGAATTCAAGATATTGACCTTTTGTTTTTTATGTTGAGAAAATTCAAAGGTGAGAAAGATTAGCTCATTGGTGGATTCAAGATATTGACCTTTTGTTTGCTCATATCTTGAGAAAATTCAAAGGTGAGAAAGATTAGCTCATTAGTGGATTCAAGATATTGACCTTTTGTTTGCTCATATCTAAAAGGGGTATATTTTTTATTTTTTGTTAAGAACTTTATTTTTTATTTTTAAATTTAAAAATATTTCTTATTTTTTATTTTTAAATTTAAAAATATTTTTTATTTTTAATTTTTAAATTTAAGAATATTTTTTAAAAGAGACATGATGTTGAATTTGTAGAAATTTCCTTATGGTTGAAAATGACATTGGTAGAGTATGGTGTTTAGATTTTAGTGATTACGAGCATAGTAACATAAGTCTAATACTATTCTTAAGGTTGGTGTGGTGTGCTTAGACCTACTTCCTTTGCATGTTAAGGCAATGGATTCAAAATTTGTTCCTCCATTGTAAAAATGGATTTACTAATAGAACGATGAATTGGCTTGGAGAGGCTATGCACGATTTTTATTAGTACATACTCAAGTGTAAACAATGCAAGGGTAAAATTAAAAGATGCAATTTGGGAATTAAATATAACATTATTCTCGAGTACAATTCTATTCAAAGAGATAAACACCATTCAAACTCAATTTCCCTCTTTCAAACAAAATTTTAAATCTACCAATTTCACACACATAGTTCATGCAATATTATGCTTCATGTAAGGAACAATACAAATAAAATCAATATATTTTTGATGCATATATTCTAGTTACACACTTTCATGGCCAACATCCACCCAAATGCATATGCATAATTTATTCTTAGAAATCCATGGAATTCATAAATAGAATTATGCCTAATTCATAATTAATCATTCCCATCCTAATTGCATCTAGATCTCTGCTTAATAAAATGGACAACAAAGATTAATAACATGCATAAGAATAAATAACATAGAAAGAGAAGAGCATATATCTTTTTTTAAATATTTACTAAGTAACTCGTTACAAATGAGTGTTTTTCCAACCAACTATAGACAATCTATTGTGGATGCCACACCCAAGTCGGGGCTACGAGACCACAAGGACACAATTTTTATTGATGGCTCTAAACTCTCTCGCACAACCCAACCCAAGATGCCCAGGTACATAAATCCCAACAATCCATGTCAATTTCTCACATTATAACCACTCTAGGCATGTCAATCCACCTTCAACCAACCACACTTGTAACACTCTTTCTCACCGGGAGCTGTATCGCTCTGATACCAAACTGTAACACTCTTTCTCCTTAAGCTGTATCGCTCTGATACCAAATTGTAACGCTACTTTTTACATAACTCATATAGGCATTATATAATCCACATGCATTTAAGCAAGAAGTACATTTAAGCTCAGAGTAAGCATAAGAATTATTACTAACATAAATAATCCATGGCAATAACATTAATCCAAATGCACAACAGAATACATGATAATTATAATACACAGGGATACAAAAACATAATTAAAGCATCATCTGGTAC
>ML797773.1:337984-371652 GCA_009831015.1 Picea engelmannii | reverse complement strand
AAAAATATCCTTGGGTTTATGCTGCTCATAGAATCCAAATAGTCAGCAATAGGGTCATCGAATTCACAAAGAAATACCTTTTTGAACTGCTGATCCAACTGAAAATTGAAATGATGTTGAAAGCTGCCTTTACTGATCTCACTGTTGAAAGTAGGCTGCTCAACCCTTGCCGGAGAAACATGTAGGATGGACTGCTGATCTGGACTTTTTAGCTCCTCACCTTCTTCTCCATATTTGTTGCAATTCCCCTGTGTCTGCACATCTGAAAGATGAAGGCTGCCTTCATCATCTACTGTAGATCCAAATCCCGGATTTAGGTCTTCTCTGTTATTGGGATCAAGAGACTCATGACTAGTATCAATTACATCATCGACACACTCTTGATCATGATTCTTGTGTTCTAGCTGAATATTAGACAGTCCCTACAAATCTGGAATTTGTAGGCTGTCCTCATCAACCTCTACAGATCTGAAACTGTCACTTGTTATCTTGTTAATTTGCTCATCATTTCCATTTTTTTCAGAAGAAACAATATGATTTTCATGACAACCTAAAACATTGGATGCATTTAATACGATGTCAAAAGCATCACTAAAGTTATCATGGTGTGAATCACTGATCTCTTGCTCATAATGAAGAATATCCTCTACAACAACATATTCTTCATGAGTATCTAATTCTTTAGTCAATAATTGAAATTCATGACAACATTGAGGATAGAGAAGATCAGCCGGAAATATCCCTTTACAAAACACATGGAAGGCAGCATGAAAATCAACCAAAGAGCTGATACTAGCAATAGGCAAAGATTGGTACCAATCACGAGCAATCCCTTCTAATGAAAAACAAAAGAGCCGGATCTGAACATCCTCATGCACTACGTGCAATCGATGCATGTAATCGTGAAAGTCCAGCAAATGTTCAGCTGGCACTTCCCACTCTTCTCCTCGAAATCTGGGAAGACAGTTCTCCCATTCATCTCTAATAGGTACTTGATTAGGGAAACCGACAATGCTTGAAAAATCACAGAACAGATACCTGTTGGCTAAGATCCTGTTCATATCATACCAGTGGAGTCACCAACAATTTTCTGAACAATGGAGTCGCCACTGAATTCGTCCTTCATGGAGTCACCAGATAGATGATTACAACCAAATGATGTCCAGGCTTTGTCTATCATCAAAGCTAGATCTATGTTGTCTCCCAGGGAAGCTGAGCTTCGATCTCCTCTCCCCGGCAACGACGCCAATTTTTTATCACTCCAGGAAACTCTCCTAGGCTGTAAGTCAGAGATGCCTGGTAACTTAATCTTTTTGAAGCTATTTTCTCAATAAATGATGTGGTTTTTGGATCAAGATGAATATCTAGGTGCTGGACTATGTCTTTAAGACTGTCTAGTAATATCAAATATCACAAGGCCTTCTAAGAATGCAATCAGACAAGAGTTGATCAAATAGAACAGGAGATAGTTGTTGAACCAGATTATACTCATATAAACAATAAGCACAATGGGTTTAAAAACTAAGACAATAACTTATGATTCTCAACTTAATCAATCAATTAGTGAGATGACAGTCACATGCAGATTGAATAAGCATCAATAAAGAACATTCACTCATAAGATATCATAGAATAGAGGAGAAAGGTCCGAAAACACAAATGAAGGAAGCTTGCAATGTTTCATATATTAAGAATGAGTCTCAATTACAATAGCAGCATATAGAACCCAAAATTGAACCCTTGGTTCATATTCTATCCTAAGCTTTATAGCTTTATAATGCAGTTCTGAGATCCTAAAAATATGGATCAAATATGCTAAAGATAGTAAATCAAAAATCTAGTTGCAAAAGATGTGGGATGATCCCCAAAAATGAGGTCAATCCTAGATTTCATGGTCTTCCTCTCTTGTTGAGTGTTGGTGTAGTGCAGGATAGCCTCCCAAGGCTGACTGATGACTCTTCCAAGAGATAAAATTCGAATTTGCTGAGGTGTGCCAAAATCCCTATATTTTTGCCTTTGAAAAATGTACCAAAATTGATTACAACACCTCTTCTTTACCTTATCCATCAAAGTAACCATTGGATTTGACTTGATAATTCACCACCTGTCTATTCCAAGAGGTTTCATCTCATTATGATTCGAAAATTCCTGATCTGGGCCAAATTTAAAGTATTCTGGTCATTACAGGCTTTCGGTGGTTAACATAGAAGACTTCTGGGTGGATTATCTACCGAAAGCACTGCTTTCGGTGGTTAATGAACAATCATCCTGTTCGCCTAAACCACTGAAAAGGAAGGTTTTACAGAAATAAACTGCCTTGGAAAAAATCAAATTTCTCAGTCATGGAGAGTCCGTTTTGCATGCTTGAATAGTTGATCGACATATACAGATCATAATCTTTCCAATGGTGCAATCAGATTTGGATTTGGATCTAGGGAAGCTAGTCAAATGTTCCCTACAAGATTAGGCATCATTCTTGCAAAAATGCCAGTGCATTTTTTATCGTTAACAACATTAACATAAGTTCATGATGCAGGAGGCAATGCAAACTCTCCATATGTTTGGAAGAATAACCAAACGGAGGAGGACACAACTCTATGTAGCGATAACAACTTCCTAAGGTCATTTTGAATCGCAGAGCTTGAAGAACAAACAAAAGGATGTGCTTTGTCCAAGGGCGACTCATTGTGCTGCCAATAAAAAGAAAATACTTTTCTTTTCCTCTTTTTGGGGTATATTTGATTTTTTTGTCTTTTTCAATAATTTTGAAAAAAGAATAAAAGAATGCTATGTTACAAAGGAGGATCGAGTGTCGCAAACATACTAGTTCCAAGCGCACGGAATGCAGGGATGCTCAGGGCAAAGGGACATATGCAGGAAAATGACACTCGGGAAAAATCCTCCAGGGGCCAAAGGTGTCAAGACGCAGAGGCAAAGTGATACAGGGCTTGCATATAAGGCAAGCTTCAGATGGTTCAGTTGAGAGCAACATGGAGTGATCTGAAAATAGAAGGCTGACTTGTTATGCTATGCAAGCACCCCTACTTCATTAAAATAAACTTTACAGGACCTTGCTTCATGTGTATAAATATGCAATATAAACTTATGTGTTAAGTTCGTGATTCTTCTTGTAAATGCTTATGTGTGAGCAAATGTTCTTTTAAATGGTTTATATATGTACTTGCAATAAATACACAACAACACAACTTGCAGCAAACAAACCATCAAACTCAGAACAAACACAACATGATAAAGGAGTTCACCCCCCTCCGGGCTACATCTCCTTGAGCCTCCATGAATGGACTTGGCTCTCTGAGATTAATTAGTCAAAAGTTCTTTTACAAGCTGCTTCTCAACTCAAATGGAAAAACAGACTGCACCATTGAGATCAGAACACATAAAAACCCCAAAAATGACTAATACAACTCTGAAAACGGATCATGGCTCATCCGGGCATAACCTCTTCTACATGTGGCCATAAGCTTCCCTGAGCTTCTCTTTGGAAAAAACACCTGTAAAAATGTTCAAAATCCTCTGAAACCTATCCCAATGTGTTCAGAGCATATTGATTAGCCAAAAATGATTATTCAATGACATAAAACAAACATAGGCTCACCAAACCATGTCCTCCATCAAAGAGGGCTTGAAGCTTCCTGGAGCTTGCTGAAACTTCAATGGTGAAAAAATTGCTGAAGAAGTCCTAAAATGACTGTGAAAATGGCACCAATGGATCCAGCACGTCCAAAAACCCCTGGCTGGGATTTTACGGCACCTCAAACGGCCAAACGGTGAAGAAGTTAGGCCTCCTCCATTTTTCTCCTTCAAGCTTTGCTGGAACTGGTTCGCCAAAACGCACCTCTGTGTGCATGAACCTGGAACACACTCCAAAACGCGTGTTTAAACCCAGCACCAAGTGGTTCCGAATAATCGTGCAAACTGTAGGACGGTTAGGGTGCCTCCAGCCCCCAACCGCCTATCTCTTGGGCACATGCGCATAAAACCTTGGGCTGCCCGAAAAGGTGGTTAACCGCTCAAACCATTTTAAAACCAATTCTTAAACCGCGCGCATAATTATCCATTGGTTAAAAAAAAAATCCATGGGTGGTTTTCATAACTGTGCAACCGCACACACCAACCGCGCGCAAGTTTAAACATGGCACATGAACATAGTATTTAATATAAACATGGAATAAACCATAGTTTAAAACCCCGCGCAATATAATATAGCACGGTGATATGGTTTGAAACCCACACATATATATAACATATGGTTTATGTTTATACACCCGCGCTCCATTTGTCGGACTATGTTCATATATCAACGGATAGGACCACGGGTCGGGGCTAAGCCCCGACCCGACCCCCCGCCCAATGCAAACATATTTGAACTTAAATATATTAAAAGGCACATACCAAATAAGCAACAACCCGTGGCCCAATGGTCGGGCGGTCACGGAAAGTCACTATGCCATGGGGGAGGTCGCTGGTTCGAATCCGGTCGACACAATATAATTTTATCAACCCAAGCAATAACCCAATAGCCAATAAATGGGTGCCACGTGGCAGCCCTTGATTGGGCCACGTGGTGCCTTAACATTCGCCCAACTAAATGCCACGTGTCGCAATATAACTCGTCCACTGACAACCAATCAAAATCTGCCACGTCATCTGCCACGTGTGAGTCGTAGATCAAGCCACGTCATCCCGAGCCACGTAGGATGCTGACGTCATCATGTGCCACGTGTCACCCTTCCAGTGGTGACACGTGTCACTTCAAGATTGGTCAAACCGTACATCAAAAAGTCCAAAAATGCATGACACGTGTCACACCCTGGAGCCGCCATGTGTCCTGTACGGACATGCCACGTATGCTGTACGGTCCTGCCACGTTTCCTATACAGACTGTACGGACAGGTACAGTCAGCATCAAATTTTGCCTGTTTGGCTCGACGAATAGATCGCGATATCTTCTCCATACGAACTTCGTTTGATAAAGTAAATATACCGCCGAAATCAGGAAGACGAGACGGACGCAATGGTATAGGTTTCGTCGGATTCCGAGCACTTTGAAAATTGAGCAAATTTTTGCCCCCTGGTCCAGATTTTGATCATGGAGCCAACATTAGGCCAAAAATGCAGGTGTGCAAACGTGGTTAACAAAACACACAATGGTAACGTCCTTTGATGTAACTTTAACGAGCCCAGAGAAGGTAAGCTCGACGATTTTTCATATTTAGAGAGTCTGAAAAAATGTAAAAGGAAACTCCGCTGGGGTACCTTTTTCGAAGATAGTCTAGTTGGCTCGAAGAAGGGGAAAACTAGCATAGACCAGACATCTATTCAAAACCATTTTAACGAGTGTGATAAAGACAAGGTCACTCGACAATTTTTTCATTTTTAAGGAGTCTGAAAAAAGCTTAACTATGGACTCCGTCAGGAATGTTCTTCTAGACCATTTTAATGAGTGTGAAAGAATAAGGTCACTCGACGATCTTTTCAATTTTAGGGAGTTTGAAAAGAGCTTAACTATGGACTCCGTGGGGGTTCCTTTTTCATAAATTTAGTTCCTCAGGCCCGAAAAATGGTTAAAATTATACTTGAGAGTACTCTTCTAGAGAACCGAGGCTTCATACAGTTGACCATCCAGACCGAAAAAGGGGTAAACTACCGCCGGACAGGCATGACTTCAGATTTCAGTTTAACGAGCGTGAAGGTCAACAAGATCGCTCAACAATCTTTTCACATTTAGAGGGTCTGAAAAGAGCTTAAAAGAAGACCCGTTAAGTTTTGGGAGTCCCGAGGGTGAGGTCAAGAGTGATACGAAATCATGGAAATTAGGCTCAAACTCGTAATCAGGAAAAGCTAGTAAGGTCTCCCGGGCCTATAGTCATTACCGACATCATGGACACCAAAATGCAACCACGATCTACCTAGGGAATCCATGTTAAGGTAGGCTCTACCATTAAATTATGACACTCCTAAAACTACAATGATGGTTCTGTGTCGCAACTCGGTGGGATCGATCCTATGGAAAAGAAGAAAAGACAACAAGATGCAAAAAGTGGAGGTAGAATCCTATCTTAAATGCAATGAGTTGGAAAAAATGGTTTTTTACCAAAGGACCTTCAAAACGACCCAAAACTCCAAAAAAATTCCAAATACCCAAAGAACACTTCTCGTGACAATCCAAAGAAAACTCCCGAACCATACTAAATGATTTTCAGTTTAGAAAAAATGACAAAGGGGTCCAAAAAATGACAAAAAGAGGCCAAAAAGTCTATAAACAGAAGCTAACAGCTCATTATCATCATTGATAATTGAGAAATTGAATAAAAACCAAAACTACCCCTTTGTGAAAAGAGTTGATTCCGGGAGCTTCAGTGGACAAAACAACCATCCGCTTGGACCAAGTAAGTACTCACTACCCCCTCTTGCATTCTAATTCTTTCTTTATGCATTTAAGTTCATTTTTTTGGGGGGGGCGTTGACCTTTAAAAGGTCAGCCCTGCATCCACGCAGGATGCTTTATGATAGCCCGAGTGTACACGCTACTGTGAGCACTACAGCCTGTGTGGAACTTCCATTTAGTGTAAAAAAAGATTAAAAACAAGAGTTAACCCTCCTAAACTTTGTCTATTTGCAGGATGTATGTTCATTGGAGGGAAATAGAGCATGAGGATATTGATGTGTTGGTCGATGAAGACCCCGATGCTCTTGCTGCACTGTTGCAGTGTGGTTTGTTAAAGTTTTTCCATTGTCCTTTCATGCGAGCACAACCTAGGCTATTGAACGTAGGAGTGCATAGGCAATTGGTTCAACAACATCATGTTGAAGCCGACATTAGGCCTAAAAGAGCTAGCAGTCAATATGAATATGCATATACATCTCAACTTTAGAAAGTAAACTTCCCATAATGATCGTTTTCGTAATTTTAGTCTCCAGCGCTCAAAAAAGAATAAAATCATACCAAGGACAACTCTTCTGGTCACAATAGGGCCATAGTATTACTTTTTCATACATAGTTCAATCGGTCTGGAAAAGGGTTAAAATTACACATAAAGAGTCAAAACCTTTTTAATGAGTGTGACATAGACAAGATCACTCGACTATGTTTTCCATTTTAAGGAGTTTGAAAAGATCTTAACTATGGACTCCCTCGCCCTTCTTCGTAAATTTAGTCCCTTGAGCCCGAAAAAGTATAAAACACAACTTAGGAGAGATCTTCTAGCTTGTAGACTAGAGTATTCCTTTTTCATAAGTAGTCTTGTGCAATCCAAAAAAGGGGTAAACTTGTGTTGGATAGACGTTCCTTCAAATCCATTTAACGAGTGTACAAGGAACAACGTCACTCGACAATATTTTCAATTTTAAGGAGTCTGAAAAGAGCTTAGCTATGGACTCTGTAATGTTGTTGAGGAGCAACATGTAAGATATGGGTCTCGCTAGAAAATTCCATAATGAGAAAGAGTAAGAAGTATGAAGTTCAAATGCAAACTCATGGTGGGACTAAACAGGACCCCAGAGCCTAGAAATAGGCTTGCAGCATGAGCGCCATAAAGCAAAAGGATTTTATACTAGAGTGCCCATGGAAGGTAGGCTCTAGCATCAATCTAATGATGTTTTAAACAAAAAGAAAGGTTTCACCATTTGTTGATGGGGTTAACCCTAGGTTTAGACGACAATGGTAATTGAGAATTCAACAATTTGAGTGAAATGCATCCTAACCTAAATGCCAGTTACAAACATATTACCTGCCCAGAGTCTTGTAAAAGACTTGACCAATCAATGATAAAGGTATCGAAGAAAAATTCCTAAGACTTGCAAAAACGATGATAATGCTACAAAATTTGATCATTAGTTGGAAATATGGAGAAAATAAGGAAACTTAGGAAGTGGGTTTTCAAAATTTTAATAAAATTTGGTATATTTACCAATTTACCATTCCATTTTTACCATTTCACCCAAACAATTACCAAAGTAACCAAAACCATTGGAGAGATAATCGTAAAAACGTGGAGCTTGGAGCAACTCCACTACTTGACACCTTCAACAAGTAAGTACCCCATCCTTATCTTGCATTTCTTAACTTCCTTTTGTCAATTTCTTTTCCAAAATTCACGCTTAAAGTTATTTTATAAACTCGAACCTGCACATTCGCGGGTTGGATTAAGGTAACCCACGAATTTTTGCATTTGGTGGAAACACCAGTCATGGATATCCGCGACCGTTGTAAAGAAAAGGCGTAGATGTGTAGAAAGGAAAAAGAAAAATAAAAAACTAACTCAAAAAATTTCTGGAAAATGATAGGATGTCCATTCTTTGGAGAGAACGTGAACATGAAGAGGTGGATTGAGCAATGTTCGATAATGATGAGGCCAAACAAGCTCAGTGTGCTTGTGGTATGTACAAATTTTTCCAAGTTGGTGGCATGAGAGCACAAAGGAGATTACTAAATATCCTAATTGATTATTGGAACTCGGATGCCGAGGAATTCATGCTCGTCGGATAGTCTTTGGCCATTATGGTTGAAGACATTTACTTCATTACCGACTCCTTGAGGAGAGGGGGAGTACCGAACTTACAATCTCGGGGAGGAGGCTGGAGTATCAATGACTTTATCAACAAGTACTGCATTGTCGGTACCGAGAAGAGTGGATTGCAAGTGCCAATCAAACAAATAACCAACTTGAGCCTCTGAGTCATTCTGTACACCTTGGTTTAGATCGTGGGATCCAACTCTTTACATTTGGCATCACGAGCACAAATACATTACGGGGTTGAATGCCTACACCCTACTATGTATGACTGGAGTACTACTATGCTTAACAATATGAAAGCACAATTGATAGAATGTAAGCTTAGGAAGGCAAAGAACTTTTGCTTTGTAAGTGTCCTATGCACATTCTTCTTCGAACGGGTTCCCATGATGAGCCCACGAAAACTGATACGAGGACACTTACAACCATGGCCAACCATGGTTTGTTGGACTGAGCTCATAGCTTGCTTACGAGGTGGAAAAATTTCCAACACCTTCGATGACAACTTCTTTAGTTGGTGGGAGCGACAAACTTCCTTCATTGGGGACTACCCATATGCGGGTATTGACTTCATCAATGACCCGAATGTCATCATCCCTGTCGGAGATGAGCTATAGAACATATGTAACCTTTCATTTGTGTGTTATTTAATTTTTTAATTTTTGAAAATATAACAATTTACACCTTTTTGTGAAATCCAAAATACTAACAAGTACCTTTCTTTTATGAAGACAAAGCACCCATGAGACTGGAAAATGTCTCGCGACATAGCCAGTGAGGTAGAGAGGAGGCATAACTGAGCGATGATGCAGCGAGGACTTTGTGTAGTGTGGGCCGAAACTCTGAGGCCCTCATGCACAATGTCCCTATGGTGACCATTGGCGACCTCCCCGTAGGCATGCAACAACATGTTGTAGGAGTACCTAGGCCATGGGTCCGATTATTTCGACATTTGGAAAATGTCATAGTTTGTTATGATAGGATGAACCGGCCTTAGGCCTAGACATATTATGTGCTCATAGCACAATTTTGTACTTGTATAACTTTATATGACCTTCGGGGGCTAGGAGGCCCTAAACTTTGTACTTGATGGATCTCATTTTGATATATATATATATATATATATATATATATATATATATTATTTTTTGTGAGTTATATACATTTTGTATTTTACTTCCAAAAGTGTATATTTACATGTGATTATGTGTGCTTTACTTTACTGATGATATACATGCCAATATAGCACATAATTAGCATAAACATCAATGAACTCATTAGCTCTCCTAGGAACATGCTCGTAAGTAATGAACTCAAAAGAATGTTGCAAAAGACGCACCCTAAAGAAAAACTGTAATAGCACTGGATCTCAAACTCAATACACACCATTCAACTGTGAAACAACCAATTGCAAATCCATGAACACTTGGAGGTGATTAATTCCACAAGATAATGCATATCACAAAAGCTTGATAACTGCGCTATACTCAACATCGTTGTTAGTAGTTTCCGAGAGACACACACCTCCAACGGAAACTAGCTAACAAGATGGTGAATAAATCACCCAAGCAACATATGCTAGGTGTCGAGTATGGCGACTAGCACCATCTACAAATCCGAAGTAAATCAATGACTCCTCGGGCATATGCAACACAACAGAGGCACATCAATCACTAACGTAAGAAAAGGACCAAAAAACGTAAACAAAGTTACGTACAATATAAAAAATAAAATACAAGAGCGCTAATGCTCAAACCCTTAGGCCTAAGCATAGTACTTCTTCAGTTAGAGCCCATTTCTAGGCTCAGACAACACATTGCCTTCAAAATATGCTAAGTCATAGGAGCCTTTCTCTAAAACCCACCACACGACGTAAGAGTCAAACCACATAGGGTTGAACTTTCCTGCCCCCAAGGTATCCTTGTCTTGGTAATAGACCAACAAAATATCCCCCGCAGAGAACACCCTAGGACGGACAAAGTTATCGTATTGGAACTTGACTCGTTTCTTATGCACTTCATTTGCTAAAGCTTTATCTCGGCATTTCTCATCGAGATGTTCAAGGTAAACTAGGCGTTCTTCAAGCCGAGTCGTGTCTGGAAGGAGCTCGAATGCTATCTTAAGTGAAGGAACTTCACATTCAATAGGCAAAATGAATTCCACTCCATGAATGAGTTGGAATGGTGATAAGCTAGTGGAATTTTTTTACTAAGGTCCAGTAAGCCCACAAGGCTGGATAAAACATCAAGTGCCAGTTCATTCAAGTTCTTAATGACTTGTTGATGGATTCAACTTGATCGTTAGCTTGGGGATAGTAAGGAAACGAGTGTTCCTTCCTAAACCTCGGTTTTGATACTAACTCTGACATCATGTGGTTCTGAAAGTAACTTCCATGGTCAATGACAATCTCTCGCAGAACCCCAAACCTAGCTATGACCTGGTTGAATATGAATAGTGTTGTTGTCTCCCCATAATTACCAAAATTCGTCATAGCCTCAGCCCACTTAGTAAAGTAGTTGATGGCTACAATGATGTAATGATGCCCCCCAATCAAAGTCGGGTGGCATGTCATAAAATCAATCCCTCACTTGGTGAAGGGTTCAATAGTGATGACAGAAAACATTGGAGCAGGATGTGCACACATTTTCTTAGTGAAAATTTAGCATGGATGAAACTTCTTGACCACTTCAACACAATCCTCAAAGATCGTAGGCCAAAAGTATCCTGTGCGCATAATTTTTTGGGATGTTTCCAACCTAGACAAGTGACCACCACATGCTCCACTATGGCAGTCATTCGAAACAACCTCCGCTTCTTCAAGAGTTAAGCAACGCTAAAGGATCGAGTCCACCCCTCGTCGATACAAGGTGTCAATGATAATGAGGTAGTTTTTCTCCATATGACAGATCTGTCACCACTCATCTCTCGAGCAGTTTGGAGGGAAATTCATAGTTTGGAGATATATAAGGATATCCCCATACCACGGATCAAACGAAGAGATGAGGAAAATGTGCTCATCTGGAAATGAGTCCATCGTATTTCCTTCCTTGTTCTCTACCGGAAACTCTGACATCAACTCAACAAAGACTAAAGACTTCTTAGATTTCTCAGATGCAAATTCCAAATCGAACTCATGAAGCACAACAATCCACTTGTTATACTTCTTGCCAATAATTCTCCTAGTCAAAACATATTGAAATGGATTGACCGCGACGATGATGGTTGTCTTTCGCAATAGAATGTAATGTCAAAGTTGTTGGACAACATTAAAATATGTCAATGCCAGTTTCTCTACATGCGAATATCTAATTTCAGGACCCATGAGAGCGGCTCAAGTAATAGATGACATGCTCTTGGAGCTCATCATTCTCCCGAACTAGAACCGTGCCAATTGAAGAATCAAATACTGCCAAATACAACAAGTAGCCACGATTGTAATTAGGGGGACTCAACAAAGGAGTTGAAACCAACACTTTCTTCAAAGCATCAAAAGATCGTTGTGCAACTTCATCCCAACAGAATGGGACCCCTTTCTTCAAAAGGCGCATAAAACCCTTTGTTATGTTAGCATAGTTCAAAACAAAACGACTGAGGAAATTCACCTTTCCTTGTAGGCTATGAAGTTGTCTGACTATACGTGGGGGAGGAAATGATTTATTGCCTCAACCTTCAAAGGGTCAACCATGATCCCTTTTTTTGAAACGATGAATCAAAAAATATGACTAAAGGTCACATAAAAAATACACTTGTGTGGGTTCAATCAGATCCTATAGAAATGACACCGTTCGAAAACTAAGCGGAGGTGTAAGAGATATTGGGCCCTCTTGTGCGAGTGGGCTGTGAGATCATCTAAGTATGCCTCCACTATGTTCTTCAAGTCATGAAAGGAAAACATCATAGCCCGCTGGAATGTTGCACCAACATTTTTAAGACCAAAAGGCATTTTCCTGTAAGCGAACATACCCTAGGGACATATGAAAGTCATCTTGTGTTGGTCTTCCAGACGAATTTCAATTTGGTTGTAGTCGAAAAAACCATCCATAAACGAGAATATCTCGCTCCCCGCACACTCATCCAAGATCTTATGAATGAATGGTGTTAGAAAGTTGTCTTTAGTACATGCTTTATTCAAGTCCCAAAAATTCATGCAAACATAGATCATACCCTGCTTATTTTTAACAGGAACAGGGTTGGAGACCTATTTTTTCAGAGGAACTGGGTAGATAAAGACTACATTGAGCATCTTTTCAACTTTTTCCTTTATTGTCGCTTCCTTTCTTGGGTTCACATGTATAAACTTCTGTCGAACCGACTTTACATTCTTGTAGGTTTGAATCTCATGTTGAACTATTCGAGGATCAATGCCAGACATTTCCTCGTAAGACCATGTGAACACATCTCAGAATTCCTTAAAGAGTGTCATATATTGAGTGATCTCATCCTGTGAGCATTTTTCTCTGATAGAGACGTTTTCAACAATTTCAAGATTCTTAGAAATGTTGACTGAGATTGTTTCTGATATGTTAGCCATGTTTCCTTCGGCATAGACATCATGTCTGTCCAAGGGATTGAATACTCCATCAACACTTTCAAAAATGACTGACTTGAAATATCCATTGTCATCTCGATTGAGTTCAGGGAGGAAATATGATCTATGATACAAATCTTCCCAGGGCCTTTCGACTTCGACCATCGCCTCGATAATTGCTTCATTAGAAGGCAAGATGATATTTAAATGGTCTTGAGAGTTGGAAGAGTTTTGAGCCCAGATAGGCTCAGAAAAGAGATCATCCTCCTCAATGACCGTTGGAGTTTGATTTGGGTCTATCGAATGGCTTGATAATCTATTTCAGTTGTAGACAAAGGTTTGGCCATCCTGGCATGGACTCGACGTTCAAACATACTAGATGGAAAGGGAAGGGTCCATGGGTCTTGTATATACGTCATTCTAAACAAAGCTACCATATTAACCATAGTAGCACGAATATACGAAATCGATGTGGGGAAATCAAAAGATCCCATTGGCAAAGGGTACATCCCACAACCGATTCTCTGAGTGGCCGCCTGAGAGTTTTCAATCCGAGGGACCATATACCTAGGATTAGATGCCTTGTCAGAAATTTTGGACGCCACCTGATCGATAGTCATGATTCTTCCCTCATGGGGAAAGCATATAATCCGAAAAATTATCGAGATGACAACTGTCATGTCGTAGGTCCAAATTATTCCTAACAAGAGATTATAGTCAAGCGGTGCGTCGACTACTTCAACTTATACACAAAAAGACTTACCCCCTAGCGTGAACGAACATGAAGGAATCATACCATGTGACCGAAACAAGCGTCCATCGAAGGCAACCATGAGTGTAGGAGAAGGGTTAAGTTCAGGAGAACCAATGGCTTTCTAGCATGACAAAGACATCACACACATAGAATCTCCTTCATCAACGACAATTCTCTTAACTAAGAGATTGTTGTAAACAATCCCTATCTAAAATGCTACGTGATATGGAAGGCGTGGTCTCACATAAGTAGTATCAAACTTCATTATGAGATAACTGGTAGAGTCTACAACTCCTATGGTAGATAACAACGTAGTGCGCTGCGAGGGGAAACTTTGGAGAACCTCCAAAGTAGAAATTACACAAGGCGTCTGAGCCAAATCCTCCACAACTGAATAATTGGGAGCGACTCGTGCATTAGGGTTATGTGTCATCCTTTTATAAATTCCCTTAGGTATGCATGACGTTGTTTCTTTATCAAGCCTCTCTATGTGGAGAGGGGCTCGATCCTCTAAAGTTTTCTTACCTTTCTCTGTCGACTCTAAGTTATCATAATTCTGATTTATCATCAAAAAATCTACATCTTTTAGCTTCGAGGAGTTAAGCATGTTTACTACTCCTTTATATCCATCATATGGGTACCCCCTTTTGGATTGAAGTTGGAAGAACCATATTGCAAGTTCTGCCCTTGCGAGAAAGGGTTTTTCAACACAACATGTTGTTGTTGTTGATTCAACTTGATAATCCATTGGGATTCCTCTGTTCACGGTAATTGGTGTGTAAGGTGATCATCGTCACAAATATTACAAGGAAACTTCACCTTCCTTTTGTCATCCTTTTCCCCCTAACATTTTTTATCTGAATTTTTATTATTGCCCCGACCACCTTTCTTACCCTTGCCTTTTTTTTCTCTTCGGGTTGCTGAGGACCTTTTGAATTCTTCATTTTCATAGAATGTACATCAAAAGACTGGGTGGTGGGGGTGGTTGAGCTAGTGGCTAGACAGGTCGTAGGTTGCTGGATAACAAGTTTTTGCATCTGCCTAGCGGCCAGATCTATGGCTTTTGACTGAGAAGAACCCACTATGCCATCAACATGAGGGTTGGACTTTGGCTTTGCCAAGTCGAGAGTAGATTGCGTCGCATTCGACATAATCTCATAGACCATGCCTCACTGAGAATATATAATTTCTAAGTGTTGCACCCTAAAGATTGCTTGCTCCTTTGAAAACACTCATGACGTTGCGACGTCCTTCGAAATATATGAGAGTAAGGATTTTAGGAACCATTCGAGGAGGAACTTCGGTGGAACCATAGCCTTAATCAGGCTCTTCTATCTCCTCCATTCCTGAATGTGATCAGAAATGTGTGGCATTATCTTGTACAAATTTAGCCATAATTTTTTTTCGGACATCATACCGAACAAGGAGTTGGAAGTGGTTTAAGAAAACCATAGCTAAATCACTGAACATCAAGTACTTCCCCCTCTCGAGTTCAATATACCATTTGGCAACGCCTTCAATTAGAGTATGCTGGAACAAACACAATATCATCGAATCATCATTTAAAGAGTTTGATGAGAACCACAAGTGCAATCTCATCACGTGGTCTTGCCGATATTCGCCATTTTTCTCCTCAAAATTTGGAATGTTCGAAGGTAATTTTGTTGAGACTGTAGGCCAATTGGGGTCATGACGAATAAGATCGTTCATCAACTTGGACAAATCTGGAAAATGCAAAGTTTCCAGAAACAATAACCTATGCTGTGTCATTGACTGATGAGTGGCCTGAAAATAAGGTCTTGGATTGTAGCTCCACCAGGTTGCCAGAAAGAGTTTGTTATCAAACCAGAGCTTGGGATAAATCCTTGTGGCCCCTAGTTAAATGGAGGAAAACCTCCACCTATGTGGTTCCCAAGAGGAAAAATGGGGTTACCTCCAACAGACCCCCATGGAAAGGAAGAAATTCTGACATAGGGGTGGACTGACCAGGAAAGGGGTTGCCCCCTTACGACATCCCTAGAAAGGTATTCCACTAGCCTTGGGGAGGGGTACTCCCCAAATGTGCCCCTAGTGAGGACATAGGTCCTTTCCAAGGGGTAGATTGACCTTGGAAGGGGTTGCCCCCTGTCGACATTGTAGACGCAGTGAAAGAGTTCCTCTTGAACCCAACGTAAAGTGTGAACGGGGTCGAATTTGACAACATATTAGAGGATTGGGATCCTCTACCCATAGAGGCACCCTAGCCCCATGTGGGCTTAGGGTCGAAAAACAGAACAGGTCCACTTCCAATGAATGGAGGTGACGGAGGAATGTGACCTTCTCCCCAAGAAAAGGCTTGGTAAGGAGCTTGAGTGCTCCCCACACCAATATTCGATGATTGGGATGTTGGTTAATAACTCACCAACGCATTAAACACGTCCATTAATGTCTAAACACGTCCATCAATGACATTATTTAAGAGGAAGTGTTTGTTGTTGATGTAAAAGATGTTGTTGCACTCAAAAATCAAGTGGGATTGACAACTAATGAGGCAATGTTGTTGGTTGTCACGATGATGGTGGATTGGATCATAAGAAACCTTTGAAAAATATAACTTTATGTAAAAATCCACAGGATCATGAAACTTATGAAAATACATTTTTAGTTGGTTAAGAAAACCATCTTGCTCCTTTGTGAAGGCTGATTCATCAATAAAATGATGGTCCTCATATACTTTACAACTACTCATATGTTGTTTGAAGTTTGTTGCAAGTGCAAGTATATAAATGATAGACATTTCCTCGTTGATCTGTGGAGTTTTCTACTCATCAATAGGTGATAAAAAGAATTCCAACCGCTGCTGCAATTCTTCCCTATCTTCTTCATTATCATATACTGGTTGGTTGCTAATAATCTCTGTATGTGCTTTATTAAATATCTTCTCTTTATCATTTGAATACTCAAAGGAAACAATTTGATTTTCATGACAACTTAAAACAGTAGATACATTTGTTACAATGTCAAAAGTATCTACATCCTGGCTATCACTTTGAATATCATCAACCTCTTGATCATAATGAAAAGTGTCTTCTACTGCAACATACTCTTTAAGACTATTTGATCCTTTACTCAACAAATCAAATTCGTAACAACATTCTTGATAAATGAAATCAACTGCAAATTTCTCTTTGCAAAACAAACAAAATGCAGCATGTAAATGTCTAAGTGAAGTAATACAAGCAACTGGGACTGATCTACACCAATCACGAGTTGCTCCATCTAAAGAGTATGTAAAAAATTTGACGAGGATATCTTCATGTATAATTTTCCACTTAAGCATGCACTCATGAAAGTCTAATAAAAACTCAGCCGATACTTCCCAATCCTCTCCTCTAAACCTAGGAAGGCAACCTTCCCATTCATCTCTACTAGGCACTAGATTTGGAAAACCGACTATCTTTGAAAAATCACAGAAAGCATACCTCTGAGTTAGGATCTTGTCCACTTCAAAACAATGGAGTCTCCAATCGATATATGAATAGTGGAGTCGCCATGGTGAAAGATAAGCAGTCTAAAAGTGTCTAGCTTCAGTTCACCATCCAAATCTATATCTAATCATGATAGTTCACCCAGGGAAGGTGTCTTCATTGTCGTCCTCAACAACGACGCAAAAAATGTTATCACTCCAAGAGTCACTCCCAGACTGCAAATTAGAGTAAGCTTGGTAACATAGAAAAAAAATACTTTATTGGTTTTGTGGATCAAGAAAAATAAAACAAGGAAGGGAAAGGACAGTAAGCTGTTGTAAATCAATGATGGACCTTTAGGCTATGGAGTCAAGCAAACACCATGCTCATTAAATGCAACCAATCTGCATATCAGATAAATGTTTATTGAATAAAGGAAGAAAAAGATAACACAAAGAAGAACATCCATAGGGCAGATATCCTCTTTGCATAAATGAATTCAAGGTACTTGAATGTAAACAGTGACTTATAGGCAAGATACATTAGATCCTTGGATGCTCAGGAATCCATTAATCAAAGGCAACCGTGATCCTCAAGGTGTACAGTTCATTCAAGTAAGAATACAAATTGGAAAAGGAAACAAGAGATACAATCTGATAACACATATATCATGAACCTTCAATAACAAAAATGTTTACAAAAACATAAGCCCCTCAGGGTTATAATGATCACATGCAAAGTGCCTCCTACAACTTTCTCATCTCTCTTGGCTCATGAATCCAACCCCTCTCCAAGAGCTCTCTCCTTCCTTAAATAGAAAATAACATCCAAATATCCTTAGGAGGTCGAATCCCATCTCCTCCATTGGATTCTAAGCCTTGGAGATAGGTGGCAACAATCAAAGAGACAAAAATCCAACAAACTGCTAATTTTCAGGAATTTGTTGGAAGTCATTAATAAATTGTTTCCACCTCACTGCATGAGGCCTTTGATGGAGCTAAAAATTAGGTGCAGGTATCCCTTGACATCTAACTAGTCCTTAAGAAGCCATTCGAATCCTCCTTGACAGGTGGAAACCTCCAAACAAGGCGAATATCCAAATCGTAACCACTACAGGAAATTCCGTAGCGCCGCTGTAAAATAGTTTTTGCACATTTTGTAGCGCCACTTCTATGTCTAATATATCTCTAACCATAACACATTTTTAAAAACTGAGAGACGTTTTTGTTATTTGGTATGTGATGAAAAAAAACCTCCTCCAGTTTTCAAACACACCTTCCCATTTGTTCATAATTTGAGTTGTAAGTTAGTCACTCAAAATCGGCAGAAGCGTTCCTACAAAATAACTCTGCACATTTCATAGCGCCGATCCTATGTGCAATTCTGTAGCATCCATCCTGAATTCAACTATGTGGATTTGGTAGCGCCATCATGACACATTCATGTGGAATTTGTAGTGCCACTGTTAAGTTCAACTTAGGAGTTTTCGTAACATATAAGGTAGAAAAATCGCAGAACATACTACATAGATGATTCTGTAGCGCCATCGTAAAAGTAACCAAATTTTCTAGTGCAAATTATTGTGCTAACAGGAGGCTTGCTAGATGTTGACAACATAACTTTGCACCAAGGGACTTGTGTTGTCCTCTTTATCCCTCTATGGTTGTTTTATATCTTCCCAAAGAGGTTTGGGGAGTTGGATTCTATTATGTATGGGCAAGGGTTGTTGGGAAACAATCCCAACTGAAAAACCCACTCGAAAACATGGGATTATCTCATTTTTCACCAAAAATGAGGGAATTCGCGAGTTGCAGTGAGGAAAGGCGCGAATGTTTGTGTGTTGGGCTAGGGAAACCCGTGGATGTGCTCTTAAAGCATGTTTTTTAAATGATTCTTGAGAGGAATATTTAGAGAAGAGTCTATAAAGCATTGGGAAAGGGTTAGGCCATGGAATAAAAGCACATGTGTGGATTTTTGTGCTATAACACTCACCCTCCACATGAACTAGTCACAATGGAAAGGAGTGGTAAAGTTTGGAATCATAATGGCTCAGATTAGAATGGAATGATTTTCCATTGAAAACAAGGTTTAAGTATGCATGGCCTTAACTTGTCATGTGGCACTCAAAGAACCACTTTGGAACCTTTCCTAAACTTAGGCTAAAATGTCAGTGTAACTTTTTCTTGGAATATTATATTGTTTTTGGCATTAGCCCCTATTTAGTCTTCCTACCCTCCTCAACTTTCCCTCTCATGGAGTCCTATCCCTCCATACTCTTTCGTCCTTTGGTTTGCAGCCATGATGTTATTTTTATTAATATATGTGAGTGTGATTACAATGTATAATGCTAGGATCACCAACCTTTCAACACATAAGCTCTCTGACCTAAGATCACACATACATAGCTACTCTAACCCAAAACATATTGGCTTAATAACCTAAAATATCACATGTACACATATACAATTACAACTTTGGGGTATTACATCCCCCTTCCCCCTATTTTTTCACTATCTTGAGTGCATTATATACAAATGTACAATCAAAATTATTGAAAAAGTTGTGGGTTTTGTTCCCACATGGTTTCCTCGTGCTCCCATGTAGCATCTTAAGAGTTGTAGCAAGTCCATTAGAAATTTACCAAGCTAATGGTTCGTTTCCTAAGCTCTTTCATCTTTCTGTCCAATATCTGCACTGACTGGACCTGAAAGTCACCCTCGTGCTCCACCTAGATCATAGTCCAATCAATTACGTGGTTAAGATGAAACATATATTTTTTAAGCAAAAACATGTGAAACATATTTTGCACATGCATGGATCTAGGAAAAGTTAGTATGCATGCAACATGACCAATCCTTTATAGGATCTCAAATGGCCCATAGTAGCGCACTGCCAATTTTGAGCAACTTCCCAATTTTAGTGAACTTTTCTTAGCTTTAACTTTAAAAAATACATGGTCACCCACTCAAAATTCTATGTGTGTTTTTCCTTTGTCTGCATAACTTTTATGCATGTTTTTTGCAATCTTTAAGTTCTGCTTTATCTTTACCATTTTCTCTTTCCATTTCCCCGAGCAACTCTAGCCCAACAAATGCTTTATCTAGTGGGTTGTCCCAACTCACTGGTGTGTTGCACTTTCTTCCAATGGGTTCATATTTAAATATGATTGATACCCATTATTATATGCAAACTCAACCAAATGAAGATAATCTTCCCAGTAGGAAGGCTTGTCCATAACATACATCATCAACATATCTTTAATCACTTGATTGATTCTCTCAGTCTACCCATATGACTCTAGATGATATGTCATGCTAAAATTTAAATTGGTCCAAAATCCTTTAAATAATCATTTCTAAAACTTCGAAGTGAAATTGGGATCTCTATCAAACACTATTGCCTTAGGCATGACATGTAGCCTAACAAATTCTTTCGTGTAGATCTATGCAATGTTAGTTTCCTTATGTGTCATCTTCACTGGAATAAAATGTGTATCCTTTGTGAGCTTCTCCACCACTACCATGATGGAATCATGTTGTTTCATTGTTCTGGGCATCTTGGTAATAAAATCCGTTTTCACAACCTCCCATTTCTAGTCAGGAATGGGCAATGACTGTAGCAATCCAATTGGATGTTTGTGCTTTACCTTTACCTTTTCACATTCCAAGCACCCGACAATGTAATCAACCACATCTTTCTTCATTCCAGACCAAAAATATTGGCCTTTTACAATTGTAATGATTTTATGGTACCCTAGATGTCTATCATGAGGCACATTATGCATTTCTTTAAAAACCAACTTTCTCAATTCCTAAGAATTAGGAACATACACTTTGTTCTAGTATAAGAGAATCACATCCTCTTATATCCTATAATCTTTATTTTTTGTTGTAAATTATCTTGTTGTAAGCTTTCCTTGACTTGCAAATAATGTTGGTTTAATTTTACAGCGTCTAAAATTCTATTTTTTAAATCTAAATTGTACATGCTTATGGTTGTAACAAATATCTCATGCACCCTTCTGCTAAGTGCATAAGCCACTTTATTCTCTTTGCCATTAATATGCTTAGTGTCAAATTCATATTTACTAAAAAATTCCAACCATCTAACTTGCTTGGCATTTAGTGTTGGTTGTCCAAACAAATATGTCAGACCACTATGGTCTATCTTCAACTCAAATTTTCTACCCATGAGATAATGTCTCCACATTTTCAATGCATGAACAATAGTTGCTAGCTCTAAATCACTTGTGACATAGTTCCTTTCATGCTCTTTGAGCTTCTTGGACTCATAGCAAATAACATGTCCATTTTGGGTAAGGACTCCACCAAGTCCTTCTTTGCTTGCATCTGTGCATACCACAAAGTCTTCATTTGGGTCAACAATATTTAGTATGGGTGCACTTGTCAATTAATCTTCCAAATGGTGAAATATTTCTTCACATTCAAAAGTCCCTTCAAATTTCACACCTTTCTTTTGCAAAGAGGTGATTGGATGTGCAATCTTTGAAAAGACTTCAATAAATATTTTGTAATAACTTGTAAATCCCATGATTGATTCGATCTCTATAACATTCCTTGATGTTTGTCATTCTCTAATTTCCTTAATTGTTTTTAGGTCTATCGTTATGCCCTCGTATGAGATAATATGGCCCAAATAGTGGATCTGATTTTGATCAAATGAGCACTTCCTCAGTTTTGCACACAATTTATTCTCCCTCAATACCTATATCACTAACATCAAGTGCTACTCATGCTCCTCTTCGGTCTTGGAGTAGATGAGAATATCATCCAATAAAACAATCACAAACGTGTCCATATACTCTTCGAACACTCCATTCATCAGGCACATAAAAACAATTGGTACATTTGACAACACAAATGGCACCACTACAAACTCATAATGGCCATACCTTTCCTGGAATGCTATCTTGTTGATATATTTTTCTTTAATTCTCACCTAGTGATATCTCAACCTTAGGTCAGTCTTGGAAAATAATCTTGCACCTTCCAACTGATAAAAAACATCATCAATTATTGGTAAAGGATATTTTTGTTGATGCATGGTAGCATCGAACATGTATTTCCTCACAAGTTTATGTGTCTAGTCATGTGGAAATCATCCAAAGCCTTTTATTGTTGACTTTACTTTAATTAGAGGAATTATTAAAGTAAAGTGATTTTATTAGTAAGTTGATTTTTATTTAAGGAAATGCTTTAATTAGCATTAGTGAATTAAATAATAGTCTTTGATCTCAAGTGAGGTGAGAAGTAATCTCGACCATCAATCATTTTGGAGATTAGGGTTAGGTCATAACTCAATCTTACAAAAGAAAGGCTAGGGTGAAGGAGAAAGATGCTTGACAGATTGATCAAGAGAGATTGATTTGACATAGAGAGTATTAGATCATGAAGGATTGTGATTCAAAGAGATCTTGGATAGGTGGAGAAGGACTTCAATCTAGAGATCTAGGCCAAAGGAAGAGAGAGAAAAACCATAAAACAGAAGGATCAACCATCACAGAATAGTGCAGGTATTCTGGTATAGGTCATGCAGAACAACACATGTTTCAACATAATAGTCATGTAGATATCACAAAACAATGCAAGTATCAGCATAACAATCACGTTGAATCTGTACAGGATCGTACAACAGATTTGGCAGCAGATCAACCGGTCAGGTTTTGATGCACTTTGTCTCTTTTCTAATTGGGCCATTTTCCCAGTAAGGGAGCCCTTGTAAGCTTTGAAGTTATTTGAATGATACACTTAGTTGATGGGAATCATATTTTTGTTTATTGTGCATGCGATTTTTGGTTTCTAGTATTCCTTCTGCTAGATTTGTTTGAGTTGAATATTCCAACAGTGTATTTTTGTTTTCTGAGCTACTAACTTGATTTGCAGTAAGGAAATCACTAGATAAAAAGATACCTAGGTGCCAGAGTAAGGATTTCAACATTTTTTTCATTATGGTAACCTTATCCAGCTATGCGAAATCAATACACACCCTTAAGGTTCCATCATTCTTCTCCAAAAAGAGCACCGAGGCACCCCAAGGTGAGACACTTGGGAGTATGTACCCCTCCTTCAAGAGTTCTTCTAGTTGCATCTGTAATTCCTTCAACTCTGGTGTACTCATCCTGTAAGGAGTCTTGGACACTGGGGCAGCTCCAGGCATCAATTCAATAGATAAATCAATGTCTATCTTAGGTGGAAAAATTAGTATCTCACCAAATACATCTTCAGATTCACTCATAACTGCATAGTCCTCAAGATTTGGAACCTTATCTTTGCCTCTCTCTTCCATATGAGTTGCATATATTTGAAATCCTTTCCTGAAGCTTCTTTTCATCTGCAAGGCTGAAATTTATTTGATTGATATTGGCCTTGGAATACCTTGAACTATTCTCAAGTTCCCTTCCTCATCAAGGCATGTGAAAGCCTTGTTGTATAAATCTAGGATAACATGATGTTTTTCCAACCAATCCATACCAATTAAACAATCACATGAACCAAATGATATGATGTTCAAATTTACTTTAGTATTGATTCCATTCATATCCACTGGACAATCTTTGACAAGCTCATTGATTATGCTCTTGGTTCAGGTGGCTAACTTAACCAACCAAGACTTTTCATGATTGGACCTTTTCAACATAAAAATCTTTTAACTAAATTAGGATCAATATATCTTTGACTAGCTCTAGAATCAATCAAAATAACTATGAGATGATTATTAATTTTCCCTTCTACTTCAATCATGTGAGATTGGTAGTCTTCTTGTCTATTGTCCAATGTTGCATAGATCCTTGGCATGCTCCTGCTCATGTCTTCCACAATATCAACTTCTTCAGTGTTGTAAAAATACCTCATCCTCTCTCTGATCCAGGTGGATATCAGTGGCCACCCACCTATTCACTGGCTCAAAGAGAAATTTCCATTTTGGTAGTTTTTTCCTAGTTTTTTGGGTCCTAAACTTCAGGGGCCATTTTGAGGCCCTAAACAACATTTTTTGGGCACACCACAGTCACATTGTAAGCTTTAGCCAAAGTTTGATACAACATGTGTAGTCCTCGGGTAATTCTTTCCAATGAGCTATCGTGCGCCTAAAACAAAGATCATATGCAAAAGTTACAACCCCGGGAAGTTGATGTATCAACTTACCCAATCGGGGCCCGTATGACTTTTGGCGCTTCATCTCCTAGGGTTAGGTTTTTGTATGTTTAGGGTTTTCTCATTTATGATTTATGTTAAAAAGGAATTTGGAGCCTCATTGTAACCAACTTCTTGCAAATGAGCATATCTGACACATCTCTTCTCAGAGATAAGCTACCACCATTCTAGCTAGCAGGTGTGCTTTTGAATTTTACAGTGTTTTGTATTTCAGACAATCATTAATAAAATATGAGCTTTATTGTATTACTGTGTTCCTTGCCATATCTCTGTGTAATTCTTTTTTATATATATTTTATATCTCTACCTTCATATCGTTCCTAAAATAATTAGGATGAGTGGTATATTCAAAGCGGTTTTCTCCTTGTTGTCCTCAGTGCATGTCCCCGACGAGGTCAGGGTATAGAGAGTTGGGTCTTAAGCTTGCATCTCTAGAGGAAAAACACTCTCACACACCCAAGCAACCTTCCATGGTGGAAGAAAATAGGTATGACGAGACATAAGATCCTTTCAAATTGTTTCTCGAGGAAACCCTCGCATGAAAGATGAACGAGATGATGGATAATTTCACCCAGATCCTTCGACGACTGCCGATAACAATGGAGGCACCTTCAACCAACAATCACTTCGGAGGTGTGACGCCCTTCAAGGTACAAGTTAAATTTTATATTCATTTATTTGAAGGCCATATAGATGCCGACACCTTGGAAAAATGGTTAAATCTTCTAGAGGGTTATTTCTCTGTCCACAATTTTTCCAACAGTGAAAAGATCACCTTTGCACTCATTAAGGTCCTTCTCCATGTCACATATTGGTGGGAGACTTACTGTGAGAAACATGCCAAAGATGAGTTTGTAATTTTTGGGCTAGGACCCACTTGGGAGACTTTTGTTAATGCCCTCAAGGAACAATATTACCCTGTTGGAAGTTATGATGACCAGTACATGAGATGGACCACCATGCCCCAAGAGAGGGGTCAAACAATGTCGGAGTTCACAAATAATTTCCATAAATTGTGCACCGCGATGGGTATCAAATACTCTGAGCGACATCTAGTCTTAAAATACTGTGGGGATCTGCACAGGTACATCCAAACTGAAATGGAGTTTCTATACATCTCATCATTGGGAGGCACTTATCGATATGTTTTCAAAATCGAGTAGAAATTCAAGTAGCAAAACAAGTGGGAGTATGGGTCTGCAAATCCACAATAACCAAAGTATGGTAAGGGTGGCCCTAACTCCTAGGCCAAAGGACAGAGCAAGTATGACTAACCCTAGGATAACTATCCCAAGCCATCAACAAAGAAGGGTAATGGGAAGTTGAATAAGGACACTGGAAAATGGTACGTGTTCCACAAAATCCCTTGGCACAATACCGATGAATGTCACTCCAAACAATCATTGTTGGCTGAGATGAAATCCCCAGGGTCAAATGATGACTCAAACTCTGTTTCAGAGCCCGAAAATGGAAGACACATCATTGATGCAAATACTAGTGTCACCATCACTACCACAAAAGTCCATCCAGAGGAATCAGAGGAGCCTGAAGAAGGGGAGCATATTTTCCACTCACAGATGTGGGTGAAGGGAACGCCACTCCATTTCATTATTGACAGTGGTATCCCGAATAAATTGATCTCAACATAGGTTTTCAAGAGGTTGAACTTGGAAATGACGCAACATCCTCAACGATACACCATCTGTTGGCTCAGCCAGGGGCGAGACTTCCACATCAACCAACAATGTTGCCTGCACTATGACATCAAACCCTTCAAATAAGAGGTATTGTGTGATGTTTCCCCACTTGAATTCTGTGATGTTTTGCTGGCACAACCATATATTTGGAAGCGTCATGTTGTTTATGAATCTAGGCCCCATAATGTCATTATTACTTTGGGAGATCAACTCTATAGGGTATCAGAGGCAGTCCAAAATATTGTGGTCTCTTTGATCTCTGTGAAGCAATGAAGAAAGGTGGTTCCTCAGATCAAAATATTTTTCCTCTGTATGGTTCTATTGGAAGGTGAACGAAAGGTCACTGCAACTTCCAAAACCTCTACATGGGGTCTCTCTGCCCAACAACAATAGGTGGACAAAATAGTCAAGGAGTACAAAGACATATTTGCCTCGCCTACTAGGGTGCTTATGCACTGTCATGTAAAACACTCAATTTATATGAAACACAATGCTTCTCTTCCTAACATCCCTGTATATAGGCATTATGTTATGGATAATGAAGAAACCAAATGCCAGATCCAAGAGCTAGTTCTGAAGGGCCACATCAGACCAAGCTCCTCACCTTGCGAGAGTTCAACTGTTCTAGTGCAGAAGAAGGATGGGACATGGCGAATTTGTATTGATTACATAGCCCTGAACAAGATCGCAATCAAGAACCGATACCCAATTCCCCAGATTAATGATATTCTTGATCAACTCAAGGGAGCCAAGTTTTTCAGTAAGATTGATCTGAAGTTAGGTTACCACCAAGTGTCAATTGAGCAAATTGATGTGTGGAAGATAGCCTTCAAGGTGAAAGAAGGCCTCTTTGAGTGGTTGGTCATGCCTTTCAGATTGACTTATGCCCAGACCACATTCATGTAGATGATGGATGATATATTACGACCATTCACAAAATCATTTTTGGTTGTATATTTGGATGACATCCTCATATTCAACAAAACTTGGGAGGAACATTTGGATCATATTCAACAGGTACTGGGCACCCTGCAACAACACAAGTTATATTCCAATTTGGAGAAGTGTTCCTTAGGCATGCAAAGAATCCAATATTTGGGATACATCGTGGATGAGAAGGGTGTACATGTGGATCCTGCCAAGATCAAAGTAATCCACGATTGGTTGGCCCTAAAAACAATGACCGAGCTCCATAGCTTCTTGGGCCTTGCTAACTTCTACCAATGGTTTGTGTTTGGGTTCTCTCATATTGCTTGGGCCCTAAGCTAGATGACCAAGGGTGGTGTGAAGGCCAAGTGTATGTGGTCCATGCCCCAACAGAAAGAATTTGAGGATCTGAAAGCCCTCCTCTTCTCACCACTAATCCTCATTCTGCGAGACCTGCAACGACCATTTGAGATTGACACATATGCTTTAGATTATGCTATCGATGTAGTCCTCACTCAGAATGGGAATCTGATAGCCTATCACAGTGAAAATCTATCTGATGTTGTTCAAAGATACCCCACTTATGACAAAGAGATGTACTCCATTATGCGCATGTTGACAGTGGAATCATTAAATTCTAGGGAAGGAAATGATCATCCACACTGATCACAAGCCTCTACAATTCATGCAGACACAAGGAAAGTTACAAAATGACCGCCATCAAAAGTGGTCCACATACCTACAATAATTCCACTTGAATATCAAGTAAAAGAAGGGTAGCACCAACCATGCCATGGATTTCCTGAGTCGACCCCTGGTGGCAGCGCTAACCACAATTCTTAACTCCTGTGGACATGAGACATCTAGATGGACACAATTATACAATAATGACTTTGACTTTACTACTTCCTATCAGACATTGAGTGCAATAAAAACAATTCCCATCTTTCATCTCCATCATAGATTATTATGCCATCTGAGCCATTTCTGTGTTCCTTCAAGAGAGCGTGAAAATATGATCCGTGAAGCTCATTACAGTCGGGCAATGAGACATTTTGGTGTAAAAAAGATAGTGGAATTACTGCATAATAATTTTTATTGGTCGAAGCTTCGACAAGATGTTCACAAGTACATCAAATCCTGCACCGCCTACACCATCATCAAGCCCACCATCAAGAAATAGGGGCTATACACCCCTCTTCCTACTCCAGATAGGCCTTGGGTTTCCATCTCCATGGACTACATGTCTGGTCTACCTTCAACAAAGCATGGGAATGACTGTGTCTTCATGGTCATTGATCGATTCTCTAAGATGGAAATTTTGGCATCCTACAAGAAGAGCATCACAGTCGAGGCCATCGCCAAGCTCTTCTTCATACATGTTTGGGTTCATTTTGGGCTACCATAAAATATTGTCTTTTATCGAGACAATAGGTTCCTGAGCACCTTTTGGTCCAGCCTATGGTCGATGATGGAAACCAAGCTGACCAAATCAATTGTCTTCCACCCACAGACTGATGGAAAAACAAAGGTAGTCAATAGGATGATTGTCCATATCCTGCGAATGTATAATTCCAAACATCCGCACACATGGGATGAAATACTTCCTTATGTTCAACATAGCTACAACAGAGCTCTCCACAACTCTATTGGAAACAACCCTTTTTAGGTGTGCTTGGGGTTCCAACCATTGCCCCCCATTGATGTAGCTCTGCCCATTGCAACCGCACAGGTAGAGTCCTCCCATGCTCAGAAAAAGTCTAATCGGGCAGCCAATTTTTTGAGCGCATCCAACAAATCCATCACATCCAACAACAAGTTCATGATATTGTGTAGAAATCCAATTCCAAGTACAAGCAACGCCACGATCAACATCAGGTACCACACAAATTTCAGGTAGGAGATAAGGTCTAGTTGCATTTGTAGAAAGAGTGCCTCATAGGACCCCATCAAAAGTTGCACCCACTCTGATACAGGCCTTACACCATCACCAAGGTTGTGGGTGAGAATTATTTTGGATTAAGTATTCCTCCTTTCCTTGGCTTGCACCCATTATTTAATGTGGAACTGCTCTGACCATATTTTCCACCTCTCATGGACACTTCAGATGAGGCCGAGCAGTTGGCCCCTACAAAAATAAATCCTTCTTGCATTGAACATGAGATAGTTGATCAGATCATGGACATCAAGACAAAGGACACTCATCACCATACTATCAAACTCTATCAGGTCCTTAAAGCAGAGCAATTTCTTCATCATGGTAAGTGGCTCACCATGAGTCAGGTTCAACAAAAGTTTCCTCATCTGATGTAGGCACTTGACACAATGTGGACCATTTATTCCTAGGGGGGGAGGAATGATCCAGGTGGATATCGGTGGCCACCCACCCATTCCACTGGCTCAAAGAGAAATTTCCATTTTGGCAGTTTTTTCCTAGTTTTTCATGTCCTAAACTTCCAGGGTCATTTTGAGGCACTAAACAACGTTTTTTGGACACACCATAGTCACAATGTAGGCTCTAGCTAGAGTGTGACGATAATATGTGTAGTCCTTGGATATTTATTTCCAATGAGAGATCGTGCGCCTAAAACATAGATCGTATGCAAAAGTTATGACTCCGAGAAGTTGATGTACCAACTTACCCCATCGGGGCCCACATAACTTTTGGTGCTTCATCTCCCAGGGTTAGGTTTTTGGATGTGTAGGGTTTTATCATTTATGCTTTATGTTAAAAAGGCCTTTGGAGCCTCATTGTAACCAACTTATTGCAAATGAGCGTAGTTGACACATCTCTTCTCAGAGATAAGCTACCACCATTCTAGCTAGCTTGTGTGCTTTTGCATTTTACAGTCTTTTGTATTTCAGACAATCATTAATAGAATATGATTTTTTTTGTATTACAATGTTCCTTACCATATCTCTGTGTAATTATTTGTTATATTTATGTTATATCTATGCCTTCATTTCATTCCTAAAATAATCAGGATCACTCTCCCTTGTGAGGACAATCCTTGTACACATGATCTCATTCACAAACCAAACACTTTATGGGTTGCTTCCTTGGGCCTTTTTACCAAAGAATTTGACATCTCTGGTTCAATTTTAACTTGTTGTCCTGGCTGATATGATTATGATTTTTTTTTGAAAAATGTTGGCTTGAATCCCTTGTTCCTCTGCTCCATCTTTCCTTTCTTCTTATCATCCCAAGCCTTTTGAAAACATGGTCTTCCTTTATTGTTTTCATACAAATACTTATCTTTCCTTATGGATTCTTCTAAAGTCTTGGGATAATCAAATTGAATCTTATCCTTGTGAAAAGATGACAATCCACTTAAGAATATCTGAATTTTCACCTTTTCATCCTTGATGAAACCCGCATACCTCAAAAGTTCTAAAATTTCTTATCATACTCTTCCATGGTCATGTTTTTAAGCTTGAGTTCAAAGGAATCTTGCATATTTTTGTCATAGCAATGATATGACAAGTGTTACTACTACAATTACTTCTTGAATTGCTTCCAAGTGACTCTTTTCTAATCCAAATGCTTAACTTACTTCAACTGATCCCAACACATGGATGATTTCTCATGAAGATGGTAGATAGAAATTCTTGCTTCAAGCTTTGAGGAATAATTATGAAGCTAGAAATATTTTCTCATGCCCAATAACCATGATTCAACAACTTCACCTTTCTTATGCTCTCCATCAAATGTTTATGGCTTGAGGTTCCTGCGTTCTCCTTGCAAACAATCTAACTCATGCCTTCTCCTTTGATGCTTGATAGGGGATATACTTGGGTTGCTTTCTGACTCTGAGAAAGCATGTACTCTCCTAGCTTAATGTCTAGGTGAATGCTAATGCCTATTATCACTTCTTGATTTCATTGATCCTCTATGATCATCCCTCCTATCATGAGGTTTGTGCTCTCTTTCCTGTCTTGTATTAGATTCCTTATTTATTTTTCTCCATAAATTGTTCAAACTATGCAACAATTGAGTGCTGATAAGGTTATGCTCTTCTTGGGCTCTTATTAGCCTTTCATTATAATCCCCGTAACTCTACACTTCCATCCTCAAACTCTTCATAGTTTCAACCAACTCTATTGGCTCTACTATGTTTTTATGTCCATTTGATTTAGTTTCTGCATTTTCCAAACCAATATGTAGACCTCTAACTTCCTCTTCATGGTTTGAAGCTCCCTGTGCCTCTTCCATGTCTTTGGTCTTCATATATAAACCTAATCTATTATGCCTATACCCCTAAGTCTATGAAATATGCAAGAAACCATTGTTGTTAGAATTATGCATATTGTATTTTTTTTTTTTTAAATTAGGCTACAAGCCCCCCTTCATCTAAGTTTATAAGGAAAAAAAATGCACTAATTCAAATTATGAGCCTTTAGATGTAACTTCCTTTGAATTATCTTTCCATTGACTACTCTCTTGTTCAATTTTGAGCTCTGAGCTGAAAGTTACAACTCTTTGAAATGAATAGTTTTGTCCCTTTTATGCACTTGTCTCATTCGTGCAATTATTCTTAAAGGTAAACTTTTTTTAGCTGTAGAGGAAAATCCTTCATGAAACAAAAAAAACTTTTGTATCAAGCATAGGTAGTATTCCTGATGGTAAACACACAACAACCTTTAGTTTTTTGTTTTGATGCTCTAGTCACTTTCTGCAACAATATGGAAATGTTAACTTTGTTCTTTTTGTACTTTTCCCATACTTGGAATTTTTAGCTAAACTGGTTATCTCACAAATTGAGAAAAATTGGGTAATATTTAGTAGGAGAAAGTTGTTTGTATTGTTGAGGTAGAATTTTTTCTACAATTTTTCTTACAGTTTTGTGATTTGGGGTCACTTTTCCTCCTCTGAAGATTTCAGAAATCCCCAAAAGTGGCATGGAATAGTGGATTTTCCCATGTTTTGAAATCTCCACTCTACATAGTTGGGAATTTGGACTAAATCCCAACTAGGTATATTCATTCCTAGTCCTTTTCCTTGTTGCCCAAATTTCACCTGCAACAGGGTTGTCATTGAGCACCACCCTCTTCTTCAAAAAATACTAATATACATTTTCTGGAAAATTGGAGAAGAAATGGCCAATGGCCCTCATTGGAATTTTTGTAGATCTTGACACTACAGACTTAACCCCAAAATTTCACCTAATTTAGAGTTATTTTGCTCATGTTATGGCCAAAACAAGTTTTAAGTTTTTGGCTCCAAAGTTTTTTTTTTAAACATAAGACATCATTTGTTGATGTGGCATCCTTGTTGAAGTGGCATGACACATGTATGTTGATGTGGTAGTGGGGTCATATGTGTCATGTACTACATTTAACGTGTCATCCACCTTGCAACCTAGGTGCTCTGTCACCCTCCGAGCTTCTTCCTTTGCATTTTTCTTCTTTTTTCTTTCATCTTTCTCTCTCCTCTTTACTTTATCGAATTCATGACCCACCTACACCTTTTCCTTTTTCCACTAGGTGGAATAATCCCAGCTACTCATGTGACATCAAAAAAATCATACGTTTGAAAACCCATTTCGAAATGAAAAGTGCTCGACCGATAATGAGACAAGATGCCTCCGAACAATCAAATGGTGAAGATTGATTCGATATGATGGCTCAGATTTAGTTCGAAGCTGGAATTAATTGGAGGTCAAGGATTTCCTCTACTTCAGAATATATAATGGCCAATATTCATTGTGATCAACAATGGATATTGGGATTTGACTACAAAGGTGATTGACCCTTGCAAGGTATTTTCCACCCAAAGCATGACTTACATTCGGTACGATCAACAATGGAGATTTAACTCGAAGTTAGAAATAATCACATGTTAACTAAGTGACTTATGCGTGAGAGATATGATGGCTATCCTTCATCATGAACAATGATGGATATTGGATCTTCAGTCCAAAGATGATTGCCCCTTAATGAGTTATTTTCTTCCCGAGACATCCAATGGTGGAGGCTGATCTAATCTAATGGTCTAGATCTTCTTCAGAGTTGAAAGTGCTCAACCATTAGTTGCAATATTTGCACTTGGAATATCTAACAGTTGATGCTCATCATGATTAAGGGATTAGATTCACTTTGGGGTTAAATATGTGCACATGAAAATGAAAAAGTTGGTGCCCAAAAGATCTAACAGTTGAAGTTGAACTGATTAGACGATCGAGATCTAATTCAACTTTGAAAGTGCTCGACCGTTAGAGACAATCTTGCACCCAAAGTAAATCTACAGTTGACACATGTACATCATTTTTCAACTTGGCTACCCCTAACGCCTCCACGTCACCCAGTCATCCACATCATCAAGAAACTTCAGAATTCCCAATTTTCAATTTTTTTTAAAAATTTCCAATTGATAAAAAATGCCTATTTTTACAATTTTTCCGACCACCATGAAATTTGCAGGCTTGGATCTGAAATTGTCCCTTTGCTTCACCGAATTTGTTCCCGCAACTATCAAATTGAATCTTTTACCTATCAATTTGACCTTTCCAAAACAATTTTCATGATGAATTATGTCTAAAATAAGGGATTTTCACCCAATCCACATTTTTTTCAAATTTACGCAAGGCAAACTTTGTAACTACAATTT
>ML797773.1:327799-337934 GCA_009831015.1 Picea engelmannii | reverse complement strand
CTATCAAATTGAATCTTTTACCTATCAATTTGACCTTTCCAAAACAATTTTCATGATGAATTATGTCTAAAATAAGGGATTTTCACCCAATCCACATTTTTTTCAAATTTACGCAAGGCAAACTTTGTAACTACAATTTTTATCAATTTCATGCCTCATTCCTCAGAACATATGAGAAATTCAACCCATAGTTTTTTTTATTTCTCATCTCTATAGGAAATTTCCATATGCTATTTTTTTCTTCAATTATTCCACTGAGGCATTCTATCAAACTCTTTGAATGAAACCTACCTATTTTTCCCCTGTGTGCTAAATTATGGCCCATACAACACAAGTGTTGTAACCTTCACTTTGATACCACATTATAACATTCCCAATACCATCTATTCATTGTTGAGAGTATGGGGTACTTTTGAATTTCACAAATTTTCCATTAACGTAATAGATGGTTGTCCAGGGGAGTTGGTCTAGTTTTGGTAAAAATGATTTTGGAAGCAATTCCAATCTACTAGATATCAGTTGCTTGGGTTCCAAAAGGTTTTATGGAAACCATTAGGAAATATGCTACAAGTTTATATGGCATGGAGACCAAAAAAAATAAAGGATTGGTGTTGGTCTCATGGAAAACGTCGGCATTACCAAAATCCCTTGGAGGATGGGGCCTCAGAAATTTCATTTACATATCATTAAATAAAATAAACAACTAAATTTTAAAAATCAAAAGAAATTAGAAAATTCATTTCCATATTATTAAATAAAATAAACTTTAAAGAAACTAGAAAATTTCATTTCCATATTATTAAATAAAATAAATAACTTAATAAATGAAATTAATTAATTTAAATTTATAACTCATAAATCAAATTTCTCTAAATAAATAATAATAATCATTATGATGAACTTAAACGTTAGAGGTTTAAGTTATAAAGTTTAATACATTTAACACCATTAAACGTTAGAGGTTTAAGTTATAAAGTTCAATACATTTTAACACCATTGAAGACATTTTGCAAACCCACTTCTATACGAGATACATGCTCATTTAATAAAATGTAATGAATTTAGATTTACAAGTACGAGATTTGATTCCTTATAGACTCTACAAGTACACTGCGGGCTAAATCATCGGTTAATACAGAATATAACATATGCCAAGCATTAGCCTCGAGAGGAGTGAGGAGTGCCATGTGTCAACTCTCAACCATCGAATCGTCATAATTAGCTTAATAGCACCTCATCCGGGGATGGCGAGCAATATCCAGCCTGCTGCAGAGTCATTAAGACTTTGTCAGTGCATGGATATACTCATATGATATGTATTATGGTAAACATCACCATACACATAGGCATATATCACATTGTCCGCCATCCTGCCATGGAAGCACATCACCACATGTTCCATAGGATGGTCCTGGCATGTTAGACGTGCATATTCCCATCACAACACGATATCCTCCACGTCAGCGCCTGGATCCGACGACCCTTGGCCTTCTGCGCCGTTTTGGTTTCCATTTGCAGCTTGTTGGATGCAGGTAAGTGTTAATGGATGAATGCATGGTTTTTGAGGTGATCCGCCATCATTCTATACTCCTGATAGATTTTATGGATTTCATGGGAGGTCGAGGCGCAATCAAGTAATCCAACATAACTCCTGAGTTTAATTATCCACCTACCCACGCTCTGGTTCTCAACATATCCAGAACCGACTTCATTCAGCTGGGTTTTCTTCCGAAAAGGTTGTTCTTTGCTGGGCGCGATCCTTCCTTGTTGGCCGAGATCTTCTTAGGTGCTGGGAATCTTCCAAGCTCATCTGGATATAGGTAAATTTTAAACTCAAATTACCTTTGTTTTCCTGTATTTAGTGGTATAATGATGTGGCCTTCAACCACGAAGCCTGTACAATAGGGATTTCAGTAATTTGATGAAGGGTATTCGATGTGGTTCCAATGATTCGATGAATTTCAGACCACCGATCATATATGAAGGGTATTATCAGCAGGTTATAAGCGGTAGTAACTAGAATAAATGTCAGAAAAACGAAACGGGCTGGCTGTGGTTATAGCATTAATAAATGGAGGATCTTCTAATAAGGGATTAAGTGTAATGGAGTCAACTGGCTAGTCGATCACGACTTATCCTTTTAGGGATTTTTGAGCTATTCAATTAATATTGAACTCCTACCCTTCCTTTCATTCCCCTGTCGATCGAATTCCCCTCCATAGTTTCATTTTCCCGTGTTTTTCGCTATTCCTTTTATTATCTCCTCGTTTCCCTTTTCTCTCCTCTCCTTGATTGAAGTTTATCTCTCCGAGGTCTTGCTTCGCTCTCAACTAGCACTTATCCTTTCTCGTCATGATCGAATCAAGTAAAAAAAATCTTACGAGTACTCAATCAGAGTGTGATTATTTCATCCAGAAATGCAGGTTTGAATCCAACTCGTGACATAGCCCATCGTATCAAATTGAGTCGAGTCTCTTTTTTATGTAATATATGTAAAACGCCCTATGCCCCTAATAAAAAATGGAGGGGGAGGATTTTAGTAAAAACAAATGCTATTTTGAGGAGTCCGAGGCATGATAGGGTAGGGGCGCCCACCTGATTAGTTGGGGAGCAGTTAAACCCTGCTTGTTTGAGAGCCCCATCTCTAACTACTCCCCATATCCACTATTCAAACTCTACAAAACGGGGGTTAATTCGGTTAGTTTCTGTAGACAATTCATTGTCTATGTTTATACATAAATCTTAAATAATAATTAAGTTTGAATTAATTATTACATTTAAATAATAAATAATAGTAAATAGATTTGAATTCGAATAAGGATTAAAAGAAAAGGAAAACAAATATTTCATTAGATGAAAACATTTTGATAGCTGCATCATTATCTTACGTTCTTGGCAACGACGCTAAAATCTTCCTTGTGATTTATTTTTGGATTGTTGGCTTTGATCCTCTGGATTTCATCTCATTATAAAGCTCAAAAAAATAAACAAAGTATTAGTAAAATTGCTTCATTTCAGCAGTTTGTTATACGAAAATCGATCCCTGGACGCTGAACATTTGGGCACGTAATCTACTAAGAAAAATTATTTAATATGTTTGTTAAGAAACAAGGTTCACATCGAAATTTTATTTATTGATTCTTTGAAAAATAAAAAATCAATTACGTTTGAATTTTTTCTGATTCATAAAAGAAAGAAAAGAAAAACGATTACTAGAAATTCCAAATTTCGTGTTTCTCCCTAGATATTGAGTAGGAATCGTTCTTACCTAATGAAACGATTATATGCAGATGGAACACGTTGTTTCTTCTCGGGCTCTGCACGAACATGTAAACAAGCGGTATTCGTATCAGTAGACACTTTATTGTGCTTTCTTTTCTTGCATCAACTATTATAATATGAATATTTCACACTAGAAATTCGTATAAAAAGTTTCATTCATCTTGTAACACAAAAAGGGGGAAAACATTTTGCCTACTATCTTGACAAAATGTTATTTTCTTAGAAATTATGATGGTAAGTTGCTTGCTATGAATGTCGAGACATACGTCTGTAATACATAATCCTCGTTTCTTCGTTGTCCGGATAAGCATCGTTAATGGCAGTAGAAGAAGATGCCGGATCTCTGGAGTAGTCATGCGTACCAATATTCTGGCCTTGCTGTTAGCATTCATCACAATCAAATTCAGATAACAAAGAATCCTGGAAATGAAAATCATCCCATGATAAAGAATAAAGCAGTCATGTAAAAGAAATGTTCTAAAAATGATAAATAATAGATATTCGAGAGGTGAGCATAAAATTTCCTAACGCGAAGACGCTATTTCCCAGTGTTATTCGTGATCTACAATGACTATCATGCAAGTTTACAGGGATTAATTTAGTAATATATACCAGTATTGAAGAAACTAAAGGTCAAACTTCCCATTTCCAACGATGATCTTCAACACTTCAAAGGCAGTGATTCTAAGCCACCTATTACTTTCTTGGAAGAAATATTTTATTACAACAATCGATTCGTTTATCACTAGGATTTCTTTTCAGAACTAAAACCTAGAGTAACCTTTATTTTTCTCTCAGTAGTTTTGCAATACTGTGGATTGTCGCCTAGAAAATGCTATTCCTGGTGGCATCTGAATCTTTCAACAATGCTCGCTTGTTTTGTTTCATATCTTCAATCCAATAAAGTTTTACAGTCCTTAAATTAAATTCCTAACCCTAGGAAATCATAATCATCTACAAGTATTCAAACCGTAGAAATTCAAGTAAAGATATTCCAAAACTTTTAGGTGAAGGATCTGCTGCAACATTATGTGAAAATTTTGCAAGCTTTAACGTCTGTACAACACTGCTCACAACAGTCAGTAAGTAATTATACTAGCATAATATAATTTCAGGAATGCATGCCATACCTGCTGCGCCTGTTGTGGCAACGACTGCAACAAGGGAACCATGTTTACCGACAAAAGGTTAGTGCAATGACCGTATCCGACTGTAACAATCCTATATAAGCTGTTGCATGGAACGTTTACCTACAGTGACAACGCCCATTAGATTCCATTAACGGTTCATTCTCCTTCATCATTTTCAGTATTCACAAAGTATACAAATTGATAACAATTTCGACTTAATCTGAGCCCTTTTTCAATCAAATTGTCAGATTAGACATAAGTATATTCAAATGCATTCTCTCTATGGAAAGAAATAACGAATCTCTCAAGAGTCTCGCCAAATCTTAACATCCGCTAGAAAACCTTCAACATCATTTATCGATTCTTAATCTTTAAATCTTTAAGATTTCAAGATTTTTGTCACTAATTCACACTGTAAGTTCGAAAGAAAGCATTCATCACTCATGACATAACCATTGTATTTTATTTAGGATGGATAAATAAATCAAGAATAACATAAAAAAACAATGATAAGGCTTGAATGACTAATTTATGAGATGATGTGGTGATTGTTTTTAACTCTGAATCTTGGTATTAACATGAAATAATTATAAGGCATAGTGGAGACATCACAACCTATGTTGCATGTATAAATGTCTTTATTAGCACACATAAGTGTAGATCTAATTTATAGAATAGATAGGCATATGGAATAGTTGCTTCTTAGTTAAAGGTGTTTTTATAGTCATTCTAACATCATTGTTGTTTACATATTCATTTATAGGGAATTGAGAAAATGACGAAAAATAGACATGAATGGGATGTAGTTGTCAAAGGCACAAAACAAGTATTTTATTGTTTGGTTGGTGATTATGTCAATCTGACCAGATCAAAACTATCTGGCCTTAATCACCATCGTGCGATCAAACACAATCTCCCTCCAATTCCCCCACACCCAAGAGGTCAAGTACGACGTGAAAATGTTAAATGTGCAACGAAATCACCAAGTAAAGTTAAAAGACAGAATGAAAAAATTCAATATGATGTAGATGCAAGGTTGTGTCATGCACGAAAGTAGGCATATAAAATATTTGTCAATAAAGAAATTATTTCTACTGTAAGTATTTATTGACATTTGTAATTGTGTGTTTTTTTAATAATATAAATTAATTATTATTGACTAAATTCATTGAAACTCATTTTCGCAGTCAGTTGCTACGTTTGATCAGCTCAATGATGATTCAAAGAAAAAAATTCATGAAAAAATGAATTGTTGGGATCAAAGTTTACCTCGTAGACGTATGGACACAACTAAACACATAGATATTGCTTTACAAAAAAAAGAAAGAAAAGGGCCTTCTAATGATGTAGGGGAAGAAGAGTTGGATGAACATACCCATATATTAAACTCTGGGGAAACTAGTAATAACAATGAGTACACAGTTGAGTCAATTTTTTTGCATGCATTGTTTTCAAGACATTTGAACATTAGATGGTATTTATTTTTATTATCAATTGTATACTGATTCTCCATTGTTATTGATATGCCTAGCATGATCAACAAAATTCCCTAGAGAGATCACTGCATAGTTTTGTTGCTGAATATAGTTCAACTAACTTGGATATCCAACGAGCATCGAGTTGTCAACCATTACGACGCTCACCTAGATTTCAAGGGATTTTCAGGAAAGTAAGTTTTGCTTCAATACAACCTATTTCATAAAAACACTAAAATCAATATTCTTTTTTTTTTTTCTTTTGTGATTTGTGATTGATTATATAGATAATTTTTTTTTAATGTATACATTAATGTGCATTTATGGTGCAAGTGTTTTTTTCGGAACCATTACAATCATTACAAACCCCAAAAGATGGTCAAAATATTGAAAAGAATGTAAACGAAACAAACCAAATGCTGCAACCATCTTTACATTCAATGTGGCAATGCAAAGTAAGTTTTAATGTATTTATACTTTTATATAATCATTAACAAAATTTTACATTTAATTATGTTTTAGTTGCATACTTATATCTTCTTTTAATTTTATGTTTAGAATAAAACATATACATCTCACAATCCCCTTTGCACACAAATGATGGTGGGAATGCAACACCTTTTTTTGAAATCCACCATAAACCACATTATCTTCAACCAGTACAACATTCACCTCCACTTGAAGAAAAATTAGGAGAGGTAAGTTCTATACTTTATACTCGTGTTTTTATTATAGCAATATCAATTTGGATATTTATTAATTGTGTTGTAACTTTTACAGGAAACAAAAAAGGTGAATGATTATGCTATGGTTAAGAGGACAAGAATCACACCAAAGGACTTGAAAACACGTGGGTTCAAGTCTCACAAACAATACATAGAGCATATATGTGCAACTAGTATTGCTCTCACAAAACCCACTAGGTTGGCTACTTTGAAGTCTAAACAATGCACCAAGTTTAAGTAACTTGGGCTACAAATTTAGAGATTTGATAAGTCTTTTTGTATAAATAGGTGCTACTTACAAAGACATGAACATATTTAAGCATATAAGAAATGGATTTTTATATACTTTCAATAAATGAACTTTCTAGTACTTTGTTTTATGTTTTTAATCTCAATTTTTTTTTGGCACTTAAAGCACACAAAAAAAATTGGTTTTATGGAAGTTAGTTTTATTTAAATATACAAAGTTTTGCAGTCTAGCCTCTTCAATATAGAGATGAGTTTCATTTTTTACACATTTTATATTCCCTACTTTATATATTCTAATTTCTACAAGAAATTAATATATCTTTGTTACTAATTGTGCAATATTACAAGATAAAGAACTTATATTCTAAATATACAAGTTTAAACATCAATGTTTCAAGATTATGGAAAACTCAATGAATAGAAACATAGCCTTTTATTTGTGCATGTAATCCAATTTTAATTGATTTTTTTATAAACATAATATAATAAAACAAATATTTCACAATGGAAAAAAAGTTTGAGGATTATCTAAAGATTAAAACATTTTGTTTTTGTATGGATTGCTAAAGCACATAAAATTTAACATTTCTTCCAAACATATAAAGAGAAAATCAACAAAATTTTAGAAAATTATAAAGAAGGACCACAATAAAATCATGGTAAAGAAATAATGAATGCATTCAAACCATAAATTTAACTTATAATCAATACCAATTATCCCAAAGGCATAAGGCTTATCAAAATCTCTAATATTATGATAAAAAAGTAGTGAAGGATAATAGTTTTTATATTTCAAAAGATATTAATAAATATTTATAAATAATAATAATATAATCAAACACGCAAGCAAAAGGATAAGGCTTATCTTTTATTCAAAGTAAGCAAAGACAAATTAATGGAATTTGATAAATTTTAAATAAATGAATCATGACTACTGTGAATTCTTAAAACCATGACAACTTTAAATTCCAATCTCTAAAATTATGATAAAAATGTAGTGAAGACTAATAGTTTTTGTATTTAAAAAGATATTAATAAATATTTATAAACAATAATAATATAATTTGAATAAACAAGCAAAGGGATAAGGCTTATCTTTTATTCAAAGCAAGGAAAGGCAAATTAATGGGATTTGATAAATTTTAAATAAATGAATCATGACTATGTGAATTCTTTAAACCATGACAACTTTAAATTCCAACCTCTAAAATTATGAAAAAAATGTAGTCAAGGCTAATAGATTTTATATTTAAAAAAATATTTATAAATAATAATAATATAATCAAACATATAATTTCTTGGGAAAAAACACAAATGTATATTTATGGACGACAACTTCCTTAAATCCTCATATATGGAAGCACGCATATACAGAAGATGCATTTGGATTACAGTAAATTTCTTCTACATATGGACCTTCCGTATATGCGTTGTTCGTATATGCACGCTTACCGTAAATTTCTTCTGTATATGCACCTTCCGTATATGCGTCATCCGTATATGCACCTTCCGTATATGCACCTTCCGTATATGTGCATATACGGACGATGCATATACGAAAGTTGGCCACTTCCATAATGACGTCTTCCGTATATGTGCACTTCTGTATATGCGTGCTTCCGTATATGCGCATATATGGATGACACATATAAATGCACGTATAAATGTGCATATACGGACGAAAACTTCCTTAAATCCTCATATATGAAAGCACACATATATGGAAGATGCATTTGGATTACAGTAAATTTTTTCTTTATATGGACCTTCCGTATATGCGTCGTTTGTATATGCACCTTTCGTATATGCGCGCTTTCATAAATTTGGACTACCGTAAATTTCTTCTGTATATGCACCTTCCATATATGCGTCGTCCGTATATGCACCTTCCGTATATGCGTCATCCTTATATGCACCTTCTGTATATGCGCGGTTCCATATGTATATGGATGATGCATATACGAAAGTTGGCCACTTCCATAATGGCGTCTTCCGTATATGCACGCTTCCGTATATGCGCATATACAGATGACGCATATAAATGCATGTATATATGTGCATATACAGACGACAACTTCCTTAAATCCTCATATATGAAAGCACACATATACGGAAGATGCATTTGGATTATCGTAAATTTCTTCTGTAAATGCACCTTCCGTATATGCATCGTTCGTATATGCACCTTCCGTATATGCACGCTTTCGTAAATTTGGATTACCGTAAATTTCTTCTGTATATGCACCTTCTGTATATGCATCGTCCATATATGCACCTTCCGTATATGTGCGGTTCCATATATATACGAACGATGCATATACGAAAGTTGGCCACTTCCATAATGACATCTTTCGTATATGCGTGCTTCTATATATGCGTATATACGGATGGCACATATAAATGCACGTATAAATGTGCATATACAGACGGCAACTTCATTAAATCCTCATATATGAAAGCACACATATACGAAAGATGCATTTGGATTACAGTAAATTTCTTCTGTATATGGACCTTCCATATATGCGTCGTTCGTATATGCACCATCCGTATATGCGTGCTTTCATACATTTGTATTACCGTAAATGCTCGAGGTGGTTAATATAAATACAATGGCCACACAATTAGATTTCCACAAGATATCAATACAATTACTTCATCATTACTTCTACTTGCACATACTACCATTAGTGCTTTCAACATATGTTTTTTGAACAATTCACTCCACCCTACAGATTCCTATTAAAGGTTTCAAGCCTTTGCATGGTCAAGCAATTGGTATATTTCAATAAGAAATGAAACATGTTAAATGCATTATAATTGATGAAATGAGCTTCATAGGACCACACTTCTTCATACATATTGATTCACGCTAAGTACATGAGGGTTTTCAATAACACGAGACATATGAATAACATGAGACATTGCAAAATATAGAGAGCAACAACATAGTATGATGGAGACATAATGCATTGTTGACATGTAAGTAAAATATCAAAATTCTCAATTTTTTATATTTCATTTCACTTCCAATTTTTCACTATTGACAATGCCACATATTGATATCAAAAATCAATATAGAATCATACTCTAATTTATGATTGAGTTCCACAACTATTACACCTTTTGCAAAACAATATAAAGTATTTGTTATAATTGTCTTAAATAAAAATACAAGTGGCATATAATAATATCAATAGTATATTATTCTAAAATTATCTTCTATATAATGTGAGAAGTTGAAAATAGTATCAGTGCATCACTTCGACTTTTC
>ML797773.1:284934-298842 GCA_009831015.1 Picea engelmannii | reverse complement strand
GATTTTTTTTAGATTTTTTATTTATTTATAAATTAGTATACTTAATCTGTTAATATTTAGAAGAAGATTTAAAAATGTAAATTTTATTATTTAATTTTTTTAATTATAATAAATTTATATTGAAATTAAAAATATATATTAAATAGATATTTTTTATTAACATTTTTTTATATTTTAAATTAAGGTAACATTTTTTATATTTTAAATGAATGTATAAGAGTCTTAGAGCTTTATCGCTTTTGATCATCTGGGGAATTTGGCTGGCACGAAACTCACAAATATTCAAAGGCATACCTTCGGCACTAGAGATCACATTGGCTAAGAGTTTTGCTATATGGACCTCTTTTCCCACCCAGGAGGTTAGAGTCAAAACTAGACAGTCACAGAAGGTTGAGATTGACAAATCTTCTCCCTGTTTTTTTTTTGATGGGGCCTCACAACACAATCATTGTGGGGGAGGAGGAATCCTCTACTTATCAGATTCCCACTATTACTCTATGACATTTGGCCTTGGGACAAAAAAAAACAATTATGCCGAACTATTGAGCCTCAAACTTCTCATTCCCTTTGCCATTGAAAAGGGTTGTCACTCCTTAAATGTTTTTTGGGACTCCTTGAATGTCATAAATTGGATAAGAGGCATAAAAATATGCACAAACACAAGACTTGCTACCTTAGTGGAAGATATATTTCGATTACAGACATATTTTGACTCACTTATTTGCCAACATGTCTATAGGGAGAACAATAAAGAAGCGGTCCAGAGGTCAAAAGAGGGGATTCATCTAACTATGAGCCAATGGAAAGTAACAAAATATCAAAATGAACAAGTGCAGGAATATACGCATCAACCATTTTTGGAATGATCTCAAATAGACAGTCTCAATACATATTCATAAGAACTTTTATGTATACAAGCTATAAAGAATCCATATGAACACTATGTACAAACAATCCAACTTAGGGACTCACTGAGCTACATACAATAGCAATTGAACACATAATCCTTAAAGGGATAATAAGACATTTTGAAAGAACAACTACAGAAATATAACTTGAGCTACAACAGTAGCAATCGGTTTATAGACTAATGTAACATGAATACACCAAGAGTGTATATGCAAAATGTAATTTTGTTCTCAAATGATGAAATAAAATTACGCCTTTTTTCTTTGGAATTTTTTTTTAAATGAAGGTAGATTATCTTAATTTAAATAATAAAAAGGATAAAAAAAGTTCTAAATGTATTTATGATGATGTAAATTTATGATGATTTGTTATTTTGGTCCTCAATATCCATGCATGTTTGCTTATATCCTTAGCTTGGGCTTTATTTGACATTCATCTTCATTGTAGTGAAGCCCCTGGCTTCACTCCTTTCATCGTTATTGGTGGAATAATAACTTCCTTTTCTGTTGTTGCCATGTAAATAGTAATTTTCTTTGCTACCTTTTATATGTAAAAATATTAATAACATCAATACAACCAGATTTAAATGCTAGAAAATGAAATCCCTGTACACTAATTGGATCCATGATAGCCATATGCAATTTAGTTGACCACTATGAAAAACTACCCTTGATCATATCACATTTATAGAAGATCAAATCCCTGTACACTAATTGGATCCATGTACACTAATTGGATCCATGATAGCCCTATGCAATTTAGTTGACCACTATGAAAACCTACCCTTGATCATATCACATTTATAGACATACAATTGCTTCGAAAATTAAATTTGAATTGGCTACTTCAAGTTGCCTCAAAATGGGTTGAAATATGGACAAACCTTTGACATCATTAAACAAACATGGATTGATCATAATTATGACACATAGCATGTATGCTTAACCATAGTCATGGTCTTGGCGATGTCGCGTTGGGATAGAAACAATTTTCATTTGGCAAAACAATTTTCGTTTGACAATGACGTGCTGGGCTGGAAACAATTTTCGTCTGCCACAATTAACAGGGACTTGCTTCCCTTTGTAGCTCCACTGCCTTACCATAATTTCTATAACTGCTATAGGAACTACCTTACCATCATCAAATATCACTTCATTAAGTTAAATTGTCATTACATGATAAACAAGGATCACCTAAAAGGTAGAAAAATAATATATCAATATCTTAATAAACTAAGTAGATGTTAGGAGTTTTTTTATTATTATATTTGAATGATTAAGTTACAACTTATTATTTTTCTAAAGTCATTTAAAATTTTCACATAAATTTAATTATAAAATATATATTTAAAAAAAATTATTAATCGAATTTTAATAAATAATTTATCATTATTATTTTGACTATTAAATCACAAAGCAAATGTATTAATTTATCACTATCAAATTTATAATTGAATTGAAAATTAATTTTATTCCATTTTTTGAAAATGAAATAAGTTAAATTATTTTAGTCTTCATGTTATCATTATCACCATCTTCACAATTAAATCAAAAATTATTTTTTTGAAATTGTAAATATGTTTTTAATTGCACAAAAATGCTATATTTTTTTTTTAATATAAAGTTGCATATGTATAGGATTTGCTTCTGCCTCACTTCTTTACGAGATATACATATTTATTGAATAGAATGTGAGTATAAAGTTTAAAACTAGATTGCTTTGTTTCTTTCGTACTTCCAACATAAAATTACACATTATATTGATATATAATTTGTTCTCTTGACAAAGTCTACAAATCATGCTCAACGCAGTTCTAGTCTATAGACCATACACTAAAAACATATCCTACCACTGACCCAACAGAACCAGAGAGTCATCAAAGATGAAAACTAGCACGCAAGCTACAAAAAGAGATTCAAAAAAAAAAACCAGTGGCTGCTCGCCCCCAAAGGACCTCAAAGTGTTAACCAAACACTGCACGCCCCCAAAGGACCTCAAAGTATTTACCAAAACACTGCATGCCCCTAGTGAGGACCTCAAATATCTGGCCCAAACCTCTTCTTACCAAGGAAAGAGGACAAAAGAGGTTGGAAAAAACTGCAAACTTGTCCATTAGGGAAAATACCCATCACCCACAACGAATGGAAGCAAATCTACAGAAACAAAACCTCCCTCGCCACAACATGGTCACTGACACACATATGGAAAGGTGGTCCACCTTGTAGCCTTGCACTCCCTTGAAGACGCACATGCCATCGACCGCACACGCCGCCAACCACCTTGCAGTCTCACTCCCTTGAAGTTGCTCACACCCAAGTTCTCACTCGCCCTTCTCCATGGAGTTTTCTGGGATGTGGCTAGCGAAACCCTAGCCGCAGAGCCCTTCGACTTCTCGCTCTGTGTTTAGGACCGCACACCCTTGAAAACGACCACACCGCCGAGCACCTTGCATCCCTGATCCCTTGACGTAGCAGCCTCGCGGGCCCTTGAAGACGCACACGTCGCCGACCACCTTGTAGCCCCGCTCCATTGAAGCTGCTCCCTGGAGATTTCTGGGATGCGACTAATGAAACCCTAACCGCAAAGCCCCTCAGACCTAAAAGAAACTCTCCTTGCAACTCCAAAAATTTGTTTCTTTCATACTTACATTTACTTCTTTACGATATATACATATTTATTGAATATAATGTAAGTATAAAGTTTAAAACTAGATTGTCTTGTTTCTTTCGTACTTGCATTTACAAGCATACAATTTAAAATTGATTACCTTAAGTATAAAATTTAAAATTAAGTATAAAATTAAAATTGATTACCTTAAGGATCTTTGGTAAGGGCATGCATCCAGAAAGGTGGTCCGCCTTGTAGCCTCACACGCCCTTGAAGATGCACATGCCATCGACCGCACATGTCGCCAACTGCCTTACAATCCCACTCCCTTGAAGCTGCTCACGCCCAAGTTCTCGCTCGCCCTTCTCCCTGGACTTTTCTGGGATGCGGCTAGCGAAACCCTAGCCGCAAAGCCCCCCGATTTATCGCTTCGTGTTCAGGACTGCGCACCCTTGAAGACGACCACGCTGTCGAGCGCCTTGCATCCCTGCTCCCTTGAAGCAGCAGCCCCGCGTGGCCTTGAAGATGCACACGCCGCCGATCACTTGTAGCCCCGCTCCATTGAAGCTGCTCCCTTGAGATTTCTGGGATGCGTCTAACGAAACCCTAACCGTAGAGTCCCTCGGACCTAAAATAAACTCTCCTTACAACTCCAAAAATTTGTTTCTTTCATACTCACATTTACTTCTTTACAATATATACATATTTATTGAATAAAATGTAAGTATAAAGTTTAAAACTAAATTACCTTGTTTCTTTCGTACTTGCATTTACAAATATATAGTTTAAAATTGATTACCTAAGTATAACTTTAAAATTGATTACCTTAAGGAACTTTGGTATGTATATGCCTTGCGACCTTACTTTCCCATATAGTATTGTTATTCAATAGAACATAGACATTTAATTAAAGACTCTAGTTTAGCATAGAGTGAGTATTATATAAAACACCTTACCTTTTGGGTTTTGTCTTTATTTTTTTGGTTTTTCTTTTAACATATTTTTATTGAATTTTGAGACAAGCAATCTTACCATCTTGAAAATGCAACTTCGTCCACTTAAAAATGTGATTTCAGGGTTTCTCAGGGTCTTTGAATCAACCCATAATATAGAAATGCAATCTCATCAATGAATCATACATAAATCAAAGATTTATAATTTGTTGCATTCTAGTCCGAGTGGGGGTGTTTTGCTTAATACTTAAGCAATGTCCTTTGGATTGGCCTTTTCATACAAACTTACAGAAATCAAAGATTTATAATTTGTTGCATTCTAGTCCGAGTGGGGGTGTTTTGCTTAATACTTAAGCAATGTCCTTTGGATTGGCCTTTTCATACAAACTTACATGTGAAGTGCAAAGTTTAAGGTTTGATTTATTTTGAGTTCTATAGAAATATTTATATACACCTTACAAGCTCGCTTTCCAATAAAAGATATGTATTTATTTTAATGGATGCATATGGTTGATGTTAATTATATTTTCATTATAAAATTTATTTATTTTTTAAGAAATTGGAAGAATTTGTATTATAAAAGTTGCAGTTGAAGCTAAATAAGAAGATTACAAAAGTTGCTAGTCTTAGATTTCAAATAAAATAGTCATTTCTTTATCTCTCAAGAACAAAGTATAGATATGTCCATAAATACTACATCCCAATATTTGTAACATGTATATTTTCTTAAAAAAACACCTAAAATTCTAATTACTTTGCATAACATAAGATTTAGCAAAAGACATGGTGACTATTTTCCTCTTCAACCCCAGGTTGGTTGGATGGGATTCTTCATTTCCAATATCCATATCTTCAAGCATCTAATGAACTGTATCATCCTCCTTGATCTCCACATGAATAGAGTTTGTAGACTTCTTGTAGTTGGAGGCTGATAACTGAGAACTTTTGATTAAATTGAGAACCAAATTTCTAAGCATGTTGCAATATGCTTCCAGGGTGTCAATTTGTTGTCTCTATTGTGCTAATGTGTTCATGATTATGGAATTTTGAGAAGTGCAATGATGCTCATGATTATGGAATTTTGAGAAGTGCAATGGTGTTCATTCTCATGCATTTTTGATGTCACTAAGAAAATAGAGGTTTGATTGCATTGGATGGACTTTTCATGCCTACAAATGACTCTCCAAATTTCTTGAGTTTCCCTATAATCCATGAAACCAATATAAATAACAGAACATAGATGCCAACTCTTGACATGGATGATCTCAGATTTTGGCTTAAAACCTTGAACTAAAGCACCATAAAAGCCCCATTGCACACCCAACTANTTAATACTTAAGCAATGTCCTTTGGATTGGCCTTTTCATACAAACTTACATGTGAAGTGCAAAGTTTAAGGTTTGATTTATTTTGAGTTCTATAGAAATATTTATATACACCTTACAAGCTCGCTTTCCAATAAAAGATATGTATTTATTTTAATGGATGCATATGGTTGATGTTAATTATATTTTCATTATAAAATTTATTTATTTTTTAAGAAATTGGAAGAATTTGTATTATAAAAGTTGCAGTTGAAGCTAAATAAGAAGATTACAAAAGTTGCTAGTCTTAGATTTCAAATAAAATAGTCATTTCTTTATCTCTCAAGAACAAAGTATAGATATGTCCATAAATACTACATCCCAATATTTGTAACATGTATATTTTCTTAAAAAAACACCTAAAATTCTAATTACTTTGCATAACATAAGATTTAGCAAAAGACATGGTGACTATTTTCCTCTTCAACCCCAGGTTGGTTGGATGGGATTCTTCATTTCCAATATCCATATCTTCAAGCATCTAATGAACTGTATCATCCTCCTTGATCTCCACATGAATAGAGTTTGTAGACTTCTTGTAGTTGGAGGCTGATAACTGAGAACTTTTGATTAAATTGAGAACCAAATTTCTAAGCATGTTGCAATATGCTTCCAGGGTGTCAATTTGTTGTCTCTATTGTGCTAATGTGTTCATGATTATGGAATTTTGAGAAGTGCAATGATGCTCATGATTATGGAATTTTGAGAAGTGCAATGGTGTTCATTCTCATGCATTTTTGATGTCACTAAGAAAATAGAGGTTTGATTGCATTGGATGGACTTTTCATGCCTACAAATGACTCTCCAAATTTCTTGAGTTTCCCTATAATCCATGAAACCAATATAAATAACAGAACATAGATGCCAACTCTTGACATGGATGATCTCAGATTTTGGCTTAAAACCTTGAACTAAAGCACCATAAAAGCCCCATTGCACACCCAACTAAACAAAACCACCATGTTGATTAACACATTGATGAGACCAAGGAGCCCTCTAACATGTAGAATGAAGAAGTGAGAACGCTTGGCAAGGATGCCCCAAAACACCAATAGGTAAAAGACCCTTGAAATTAACCCCCAAAATAACAATAACATACACAAAGAAATTTCAAAATCCAATGCGTTTAAATTCCCCCACACAAAACCCAAATTCCAAAAGCTAGAGCATTGAAGAAATTCTATAAGCAAGTGCAATCTGAACCGAAACCCTTAATACATAAATTCCATAAATGATTGACAAACTAAGGGATATTATTACCAATCTGTTGCCAAGTAGTGAATCCTTGCTCCAACCTTTGGTGCACATTCCCAACTCAAAATCCATTATCCCACCACGTTAGAGATAAACTTTGACACAACATTCAAAGGATAGGATGAAATTAAGTTTGGGCATGTGAAGGATAGATGTGCAAGCCTTTTCATATCTTTAGACCTCATATGTGATCCATTGCATTTGTTGTTAGAACATGTGGTGCATTAAAGTGGCGATACATGCCTCCATTTGGGAGATATGGTTGATTAAGGATTTGGTTGATAAACCAAACCCCTAATTTTCCTAAGCATCCCAATTTTAAAAGAAGTGTCCTCATTTGCTAGATGATTGTGGTCTCGAAGGACCTGTTAGAAGAATAATTTTTGGAAGTTGCTAGCTTCCTTCTAAGAATGAGCTATAATGGAGGCAATCTTGCTATCAGAGAAGGGGGATTTTGACAACATTAATTCAAAAATTGTGCTTGAATCACCAATGACAATCAATCTCTTAATTCTTGATTTAATTGCTAAGAGTAAACCTTGTAGAAGTGCATAGACTTCAACTTGATTGTTTGTGGATTCTCTGAGACCCCAAGTAAAGATCAACTCTAGTTTTCCTCTAGGATCTAAAATGATTTCCTGCACTTGCCACCCCTATAAAATTTAAAATTAACATAGATCCATCTTAATCCCAAATCTATTAAGTATAAAAAATTTGAAATATAAAACTTTTGCTATTTAAGCTAAAATGAATTTAATATTTTTAATTATTAAGAAGAGGGAAAATTTAAATTAAACCTTTATTTCTTTAAAAGATATATTTATATTAATTTATTTTTTAAAATATAACAATAATATTCTTTATATAAAATATAAATATAAATTTAATTATATTATATTATTATTATCACACTTATTTATTTCTTTAAAAGATATATTTATATTAATTTATTTTTACGCCGAAAGGCGTACACCTATTGACAATGGGCACATTTAATATGTTTTTAGTGATTAATCAGTTTTGTATGGACAAGATTAAATATTGCTGGAATATTTTTAGTCGTCCCAATAAATCAATGGTTGTGATTTCAACCACTAACTTCCTCACTATTATAAAGACATCCGTTTACACGTTTATTTTTTTACTTTTACTTAATCATATTTGAAATTTACTATGATAGGTAGCGGATTGCCACTTCTGAGTGATTAATGTTTCATTTTATAGAGAGCCCAAGTTCACCAACCACTATTTTTACTACAATTATTATTTACTGGATTTTCCTTCCTGGAGCTTTTACGCCATCGTTTATTATGTGCATCGTTTATTATGCGCATTGTTTATTATGCGCAGAGTTCTGCTGTTATTTAATGCCCAGAGCTCAATTATTTCAACGTTCACCAACCACGAATAACTTGTGACTATGCTAGTTTAAAATATAACAATAATATTTTTTATATAAAATATAAATATAAATTTAATTATATTATATTATTATTATCACACTTCTTTCACTATAAGTTATAAAAATAAACTTTACCTTTTAAAAAACTTCTTTCATAAATTTATTTAAAAATGAAAATACCTCACCACTAAGCTAAAGGTGCTTGCCCTTAAATTTTTGGGAAGCTCCCATTAGTTGACCATATGGTTCATGTGATATGAAAATGTATATATCACAAAGTGGTTTGTCCGAACGATGTTTCATGTGATATGAAAATGCATATATCACAAATTGGTTTGTCCGAACGGTAGTTGTCCTGCATCACGAAGGCACTAACTTAACATATAGGAACGAATCGATTCAAGTTCGAGTTTGCGGTTTAACTGTTCAATATGTCTCGGATGATACAGTGTTTTAATTTTTTTTTAAGTATATTTATTAAAGTTATATAAATAATTAAATTTAGTTTAATTACGATAAATGGTTATAAATTAAACACATATGAAATACATAAGTAATTATATTTTATTTAAAAATTCACACATATTCAAATTGAGAGTTTGATATATATATATATATACTAGTACAATCACAAATTCGTGGCTGGTGAATGCAGAAAGGACGGCTTGCAAAACCTGAACAGCCGAGAAAGAGAAACGGCCCAGAGGTGGAGGGAAGGAGTTGGAAGGAGTTGGCTGGAAGGAGGCAGCTAGTGAAGGTCAAAGGTTTAGGTTGGCATAGAAAATGAAACCCTAATCACTCATACGTGGCAATAGCTAGCCACCATAGTAAATTTTAAATAAGATTAAGTAAAAGTAAAAAAATAAACATGTAAACTGATGTCTTTATAATAGTGAGGAAGTTAGTGGTTGAAATCACAACCATTGATTTATTGGGACTACTAAGAATATTCCATCAATATTTAATCTTGTCCATACAAAACTGATTAAGCACTAAAAACCTATTAAATGTGCCCATGGTCAATAGGTGTACGCCTTTCGATGTAATAATTTGACCCTTGAAACAAACTCAGAAAAGTTAATAATAAATATGAATGGTCAAGACACTCTTATGCAAATTTAATTACAAAGACTTGGTTTACAATACTTTAAAAAACCTTACATCTTTTTGTTGAGTTTTTGAATATACATTCACATGCTTTTTATTTTTTTTACATTTTAATATTAAGTGAAATAATGTTGTGTTAGGGAAGGTTTTAGTCAAATCAGCTATAAATGCCTTCCTCATCCAACATAGAGGTTGAGTCCTTTTTTAATCAAAGCAATTTAAATTATGTGATTGCTTCAACGCTTTTGAAGAGTTGTTTTTCTAAATACCTTGCATACTGGGGTTTGGTTCAGTTTTCAAGACTAAAGATTGATGATCATCTTTATTTCAAAAGGTGGGACCATGATCATTTTTTATGTCCCAAGTTTAGAGTGAATGACTATTAATTTGGGAAGAGATACGAAAGTCATATTTCTGCCTTTGGATTTGGTAGTTTTCCCCTTTTCCTTGGTGAAATCTTGACCTTGGGAAATGCATCCTTCAAATAGTTTATTTCTTGACAGACTCACATTTGAAAGTCATATTTTTTAATCTAAACCCTAGAGCCATGAGAGTCGTTCCACTTCCAAAAAAAATGAATATGTGAAACCTCAGCTCAAATCCAGTTTCACACAAATACAAGCACAAGTGACAATGCACTTTTAGACGTCGTTTATATCAACGTTCAAACATCCCCCCTTTTTTCCAAGAAATTTTTTTCTCAAATTTATATAGGGTATAAATTCCTTTACAATATGCTGCAACAAGATCAGTGCGAGGGCAATGGTGAACAAACCATTACAAGAAACAACAATGTTTCGAAGAAACAAACCAAGAAATGAAATAAGCAAGAGTGAAGGCGGGAAGAGAAACTAGCTAATACTTGCATAGCTGTCGTCTATCCACTAAAAAGTACAACCATCACAATTCAAAGATATTAATAAAGGAGATGGGACTCTCTTTCCCACTATCCCAGTGGTAGACCGAAAGTCTCCCTACCACTTCATTTAGAGCCCTCTTAGAGAAAGCATCAACCTTTCTATTGTGAATTCTGGAAATGTGATGGAAGTTGATATCAATGAAGTTTCTAGACAAATCATGCGTTTTTTGTTTCCAACACTCAATATTGACTGAATGAAGCTTGCTTTTAAGATTTATCCAGTCAATAATAACTCTCGAGTCACCAAGGACTTGTAAGTGGTTGATTGACCATAAAGATGCCAGAGTGAGGGAAGCCCATAAACCCATAAGTTCAACTTTAGTATTAGTTCCCGCTCCACAATTGATGAACCACTTTGTGATCCTCGACGGATGAGTCTTGAAGATGCCTCCAGCTCCACAACATAAGCCATTTGACTGAGCTGCACCGTCAAAGCATGCTAAAGTGTAACCTTCGGCCTGCTTAAACTCACATGATTTGAAAGGGAAGATTTTAATAGTAGACGACTGCCAGGAAAAAGAAGCCAAAATTCTGTGAACTACAATGAGAAGGGAGGGAGGGCGATCGTCAAAAATCACTTTATTTCTTTCGATCCAAATCTGCCAGCAGGCATGGACAACCAAACAAACCGGAGCGGATTTTTCTGTGGACCACACATTGAAGCATTTCGAGACGGTGGAGCCGTTCCAAAGTAAATTAAGAGAAAAATGCATAAGTAGGCGATGCCAAACAACCTTCGTAAAATCACAATGGATAAGGACATGATGAATGTCTTCAGAGGAGCGATTGCAGAAATAGCAGATCCTAGGGCCTTCCCAGCCTTTCTTCCGGAGCATCTCCCATGTGAGGACTTTCTCTTTAGCAGAGAGCCAAATGAAAAATTTGCATTTGAGTGGAATTGACCACTTCCATAGTCGATGTAGCCAAGTGCTATCAACGCCGAAGTCCAGCGGTTGAAGGAGGGAGGTGTAAAGATTTTTAACAGAGATGACACCCGTGGCGTCTCCTCCAGCCCATAATAAAGAGTCCAGCTCATCGTTGAGAGAGATGCCGACGCTTCTAAGAGCGGCCGTAAAGGAGTCCCAGTCGGTGGCATTCTGTCCGCTTAAGTTCAAACAACCACTGCCCAGCCAGTTATCCGGAAGAGGGAGGACGTGGATCAGATTTCTCACCTGCGCCAAACACAGAAAATTTAAAGAATAAAGCTGTGATCTCAGATTAGGTGAGACAATCGATTGTTCCTCCAGCCCGAGGATTCTGTCCCTGGCAATCATTATATCAGAGCCCGAACCTGGCTTCCATCGAAGCCAATGAAGGATCACCGAAGAAGAAGAAATCAGACCCTTCCAAATACAAGACGCCCACTTCTACAGAAGAGAAGGATTTCGTATCCAGGTGTGAAGAGGCAAGGATCCCAGATATTTGTCAATAATAATGCGGTGCCAAATGCTGTCATGCGAGAGCGCTCTCCAAAAAGAACTTGCCAGAAGGGCCGTGTTGAAGGTGGAAAGATTCTTAAGCCCCCAACCCCCTGCCCTTAATGGCTTTGACAATAATTCCCAGCTGCACAGATGGAAACGGTGCTTACTAGCTTGACCACTCTACAAGAAATTGAAAGAGAGCCTACGAAGAAAGTTTATGATCTTGCTGGGGATCCGCTCCAAAGACATCCAGAAGACAGAGAGGCTTTCCAGCACCAATTTGACCAAGGTAAAACGCCCACCCAGTGACAACCACTTGTTACACCAAAAGCCAATTTTCCTTTCAAATTTAGCCACAAGCCAACGCCAATCTTCAGAAGAGGATGCTCCAGGTTTCAGCTGGTAACCGAGGTATCTGAACCCTTTACTCAGATCTAAGAAGGAAAAGGGGATGTAGTCTTTTAGAGAAGAGAGCTCGACTTCATTAAGCCCCCAATAATGGACTGTGGATTTTGTATAGTTGATGGACAGACCCGAAGCAGAACAGAAAGCCTGAAGCAAGTCCATAATCACTAACCACTCCGTTAGATCAACCTTTGTCATTAAGAGGACATCGTCAACAAACATTAGATGAACAATCTTTAAGAACTTTGAAACCTTTATACCATATATATGGTGTTCAGAGATGCTTTTTGAAAGAAGTAATCTAAGGCCTTCCATTATCATGATAAAAAGGTATGGAGAGAGTGGGCATCCCTGATGGAGCCCCCTCTCGCTTTTGAAAAACTTTGTCACCTCTCCATTAATCAACACTACAAAATTTGCACTAGTGACACAGGACAAAATCCAATCGGTAAACTTGACTCCAAAGCCCACTGTAAGTAAGATTAGCCTCAAAAACTCCCAGTCAATGTTGTCAAAATCTTTTTTGAGATCTAGCTTCAAGACCAAGGCCTTTATATTTTTCTGTTTAATGTTGTGGATGCTCTCATGGGCTGCTCCGATAGCATCCTGAATTCTTCTGCCTTTCAGAAATCCTAGTTGTTCCGCTGAAAGACATCTTTCAAGTATCGACTTGATTCTATTAGAAATAACTTTTGAAATTACCTTATAGATGAGGTTGCAAAGTGAGATCGGTCGGTAGTCATTGAAAGAAACCGAGTTGTTTTCCTTTGGAATCAAGGCCAGAAAAGTGGAATTTAAGCTTCCAAAAATCTTGCCTTTTAATCGAGAATCCTCCGCCATCTGAAGGAGATCAACTCCTACAAGATCAAAGAAGAAAATGAAAAACTCGACCGTCCATCCATTAATTCTAACCCTAACGAAAACCACATTAAAATCAATAAATTTAACATTCACACATTAACCAGAATAACTGATTGTTAAATTAAACTTAAAAAAAAACACTACTTATAAACTACAACCTCTCTTCCTTTTTTTTTTTTTTATAATGATTGAGATAATTGAAAAACACAATAAAACTTTCACTAACTAATTTATTGCTGCACCACACCACCTAAATTGACAATCCATGATACTAACATCCATCGAGTACGGCCCACTTTCCTTAGAATTTCCCTCTATTATGGCATGATTGGGGCCATTTAATTTGGTTAGGACATAATTTCGACAATGACCTGCGACGAAGAAATATTAATAATTATATCTTCCATCAAAGGATATCTCATTATCACCTAGCGAAAAACATGGCCCAACCAATAACCTTGTGTTCTACGACTTTATCTTTGATTCTCAACATCCATTTGATTTATGACTTTGCTTTAAAGCCACTGTATGTCAACTACGTTACAAGTATTTATAGCAAAATACATGGTCACAATCAAATCTCTATGATTGCCATCCAACCTACCTCACCATCAACAAATATCATTTTACCAAGCTATCTTTATATAATATTCATATATGTTTGATGGTTATGGGCATGGGGACTAAGTATTGTGGGTAGCTTTCA
>ML797773.1:226724-258242 GCA_009831015.1 Picea engelmannii | reverse complement strand
ATTGTTGAAATTACTAAGACAACTGAGAGGGGGGGGGGGTGAATCAGTTGTTATTGTGCTTAAACAATTTCAAGTCTATTAAACCATTCTTAATCTTTCTTCACGAGATCATCAATATTATACAACATATGGACAACATAAATAATGAGCATCATTCACACATAAGATAAACACAGAGACATATTTTCACGAGGAAACCCATAAAGGGAGAAAACCTCTTCTTCTTCAAAATGATAGGTAGTGTTTTAAGTTCTCTACATTATATATGTTTGAGCACCAACTCAAAGTGAGGCTACTACCTCTGTTTTACAAGCTCCAACTTGTTGATAGCACCAACTCTCTGGTTTCTCTAGCACCCACTAGAAGGAAGCACCAACTCCCTGGTTTCTCTAGCACCCACTAGAAGGAAGCAACAACTCCCTAAGTGTTCCAGCACCAACTGGATGGAAGCACCTACTTCCACTTATATAAGCACCAACTTGTTTGAGAGCACCAACTCTCTGGTTTCTCTAGCACCCACTAGAAGGAAGCACCAACTCCCTGAGTGTTCCAACACCGACTGGATTTATACAAGCACCAACTTGTATACATAAAACTCCGTGTTTTCCCGAGAACCACTCTGCCACCCTATTTTCTAGCCACAACTAGATGGAAGCTACAATTCCCAATATTCAAGCACCAACTCGAATATCAGAGGACCACAGTCCTCCCTAGCACCACCCTACCTCCTTGTTTATAAATAAATGATTGAATAACCAACAACATAGATCAATCGATTCTTACCACTTCTTCTCTGTTCTGTAAATCTGGTCTGCTTCTAACTGTTCTGCAATACTTCTCTTCCTCTGTCTGTTATGCAATTCTTCTCTTCCTCTGTCTGTTCTGCAATTTTTCTCTGCTTCAAGCTGTTCTGCAATTCTTCTCTTGCTTCTGTCTATTCCTCATCTGTTACTCATCTCTGAGTTTTATCTCACACTATGCATATCGTCGGTCTCACACTACGCATACTGTAATTTTCCCTTTCTTATAGTTGAACTCATTTTTCATTCAGAACAACCAACCACACACAGTCACTGCGTGTTTCTTTTATACACTACAACCCCTTCAGTTACCCCTCAAACCCTAGAACAACGCTTAGGAAACTGAAACGCCAACAGTCTAAGAACCATGATTCGGTTCTACTAACTGAATCGCAACTGAACAATTAATCATAAATATCAACAATAGCCCTTCGATCAGATGCTCAAATAACCAGCACCGTTGGATTAAATCCGCAGGGTCTTGCGTTTATTTCACCATTTCGCATTTTGACATTTCGTCATTCCTGTGGTGAAGAGTCTCGATTCTTCATATTACAATCACTGAAAAGGAACTTAGCTTGGTGTTAGCTCCTCCCTCTCACATGACCACTGACGGTGACCACAACCTACACCAAAAGGTGTTTTTCGCATTTCAACATTTCAACATTCCTGTGGTGAAGTGTTTCGACACTCCAACTCCCGGTATCCGAAACCTACACCAAAAGGTGTTTTTCACATTTCGGCATTCTTGTGGTGAAGTGTTTCGACACTCCAACTCTCGGTATCCAAAACTCCAAAATGGATTCAGATCAATGGTCCGGTATTTCGACGTTTCGACATTTCTGTGATGAAGTGTTTCGACACTTCCAAGTCCCGGTATCCGAAACTCTGAAATGGAGTCAAATCAACGGTCCGGTATTTCGGCGTTTCACATTTCGGCATTTCGACATTTCTGTGATGAAGTGTTTCGACACTTCCAACTCCTGGTATTCGAAACTCTAAAATGGAGTTAGATCAACGGTCTGGTATTTCGACGTTTCACATTTCGGCATTTCGGCATTTCTGTGATGAAGTGTTTCGACACTTCCAACTCCTGGTATCCGAAACTCCGAAATATAGTTTAGCTTCTGATACACCTCCAACTCCCGGTATCGAAAACTCCGAAATGGAGTTTAGCTTCTGATCTTGCCATGCGATCATCGTTGTGCTGCTAGTTGTGATATTTGCCATCAATGACAAAAACGCATACTCTGCCTCTGTCTGAAAACATGCCAACAGTTAAAGTTTGTATATAAATAGTTAAAGTCTCCAAAGGAAGAATAAAATCAACATTTTTGGCTCCCAAAATAATTTCTACCAGATCTCATCCTAACCCAGAACTTGAAATAATAATAGATAACCTCGAAAGACTACTCAGGAAAAAAAATATTGCAGAAATTTTGAGGAGTAACAACCCACTTCCAAGGTCTTTTTCCATCCTAGAAAAGTTAGCTGTTCTTCCAGACCTTGAGCCTAAAATGCCCTTTCGAACAAGTCTTTTTAGGACGAAATCTGATAGTTTTGTCAGTAAAACAATCTTAGAGAAAACCATTTTTCAGCCCAGGACCCCTGAGATACTTTCTCCTAAAGCTGAAGTTGATCAACGTTTGCACCCCGAGACTGATAAGCTCGAACACCTAGTCACAAATCTTGGTCAAGCCTTATACAAACTCCATCTTCAGCAGTCCGTCGAACTTCTTGCTTTAACTATTTCCACAGTTTCTGCTAAAACTAAACCAGGTCACTCCATTCCTCCAAGCCCTTCATCTTCTATATCTTTAGGCATTACCTCTCCCGTCACACAGGTTGTTGTTCAGCCTCCCCCACCAATCATGGCGGCAAGATATGCTCCATTGGTATTGGTTGCTCCTCTACATGACATGCCCCAATATTATCAAACTAGACTCCCACAGTTTGATAGTACTGGTCCCTTGAATGCACAACAACATGTTGACAAAATGAACGATTACTTTGACCTACAGGAAGTAGACGAAGCTGACGTGCAGATGAGATTATTTGCACAAAGCCAAACTAGGCAAGTGAAAAAGTGGTTCAAAACTTTGCGTGATGCTACCATTACTGATATTTCTTCCTTTCATCAGAATTTCCTTGACCGGTGGGAGGTAAAGAAAAATCCTCTCCATATTCTGTCAGAGTATGAGAACATCAGAAGGAACCAAGGAGAGACAGTGCAAGATTACTGAACTCGTTTCAACAATCTATAAAATGTTATCCCAATTGAAACCAAACCACCACAATATTTGGTGTTAATAAAGTTCCCTAATGGTTTTGACGCTGACATGTCATATCAATTAAGGGAAAGAAATGAAACAACTCTGGAAGACATGCAAAGAAGTGCCATCAGTGTAGAAGCAAATATTTTGGCCAGAAGGGCCAGGAAGAGAATAGAAAAGAGGGTCACCATCAAAGAAGAACCTTCTACTTCCTCATTAGATGCCAAATTAGATTCTCTCGCCAGAGCTATGGAGAAAATGATGGAGAGACTCACCCTAACTGATAGGAACCCACCTAGGGAGAACCAAGCTGCCCCTCAAATCAGAAACCCAAACTTTAGAAGAAATCTACCTCAGATTAGACAGAGAGATCCTAGAGATCAACGAGAACAAAGGGGACCTGATCAACAGATTAGACCACCTCTCTAGGAAAACTATGCTAATGATGGGGAGGAAGTAATTGAGGAGTTTGATGATACTCATATAAATCTAATGGGTGATCATGATCACGATCATGAATCTATTTTCCTCACCCAAGAAGAACACAAAATCTTTCTCCTTTCACAAACAGAGGTAAATGAGTAAGCTGCGAACATAGAACAACAAGCCTTTGATAACACTATAATGGAAGTTCATAGGCAGTATAACTTGAGGAGTAAGAAGACTAATGAGAATTCTCCGAAGAAGGCTATTGAAGCCAAGAAAACCTCAGAAAACCTTCCCAAGAAAACCCCTGGGTGGAATGACACTGAATCTCTTGCGCAAAAAACTCCAGAAATTCTTAAGAGAACAAGTTGGACATAAGTTTCATCAACCATTCAAACAGGTGCACCTATCCATAGAGTTTCTATCGATAAATCAGAAGTACATAGTTTGAACAAAACCACAGCTCCTTTCATCCTTGAAGGGGAACTAGCAAAATTGAAGATTCCCATTCCCCTCTCCGAGCTGATGAACAAGAACGCTTACAGGTATCAGGTGATAAAAGCTTTAAACATTGAACTCGATATAGGTACCAAAGCCTTGGATGTTGTATCTTCACACCACTCTGACACAGTAAACCTTGCCACTGATCGACCTGAGCTCTTGTTTGGTCCTAAAGTTGACGGTCAAAATGATAATGGCGCTGTGGCCCCTTTTTACATCAGTCTAAATATCCACGATCTGATATTACACAACTCTATGCTGGATTCAGGTGCCTCTCACAACCTAATGCCCAAAGACGTGATGGAAAAGTTGGGACTCGAGGTCACCAGACCCTACAAAGATTTGCATTCTTTCGACTCCAACAAGGTCAAATGCATAGGCCTGATTAAAGACTTATGCATCACCTTGGCTCAAATCCCGGCGAAAAGTTTGGTGATGGACATCGTCATGGCAGATATTCCCCCCAAGTATGGTATGATGCTATCAAGGTCTTGGGGAGATAAATTGAGAGGAACCCTACAGCTAGATATGTCCTACGCCACCATTCCAGTTTTTGGTCAACAAAGAAGACTTTACAGGGAAACACTGATGAAGTATATGATCAGTAGTCAGGAAAAGCCACACAATTACCCACTATATTCTGCACACTCTGACCTAGATTATTTTATTCTATATAACGACGGTGATCTTGAAGAACAAATCTCACAACTAGAGGATGATGCACCTGATCCAAAGGATAATAAAGCAGTTGTCAAAGTAAGAAACCCCATGATTGAAGAAAATGAGGAATTGCCAACAGACTTCTGGAGCATGGACTTAGATGGTGCTGTGAGTAAAGAAGGAGCTGGAGCCGGAGTGTGGATGCATAACCATAGATCAAAGTACTCCGAGAATCATTCCTATAAACTAAACTTCCAATGTACTAACAACATAGCCGAGTACGAGGCTTTAATGCTCGGCTTGAAATTATTGAAGAAAGTTGGTGCTAAGCAGATAATGGTAAGGGGTGATTATGAATTGATTATCAAACAAATCAAAGGTGAGTATGCAACAAAACATCCCAGACTTAGAGCCTATAGGAATACTGTTTTAGATGCTCTTCAATGCTTTACTGAGATTGACTTGCATGTGATGCCTAGGGGACAAAATATACTCCCAGATGGACTGGCTACGTCAACAGCTACCTGTAAAATCCCTTTTCGTCCTACTCGCAAGTACACAGTGGAGGTGAAGTGCAGACCCACCATTCCTAACAACATCAGATATTGGCAAGTATTTGGAAGTGACGATCAAATTGAAGATTTTCTGCAATGTAAAAATGATTTCAAATGTACAAACATAGATTTAGAAAATGGTGACAAATTTGTGAATAAATCTGTTTTCAAGAATGGCAGTGTAAATACAATAGATGCCGAAGAATTCAATGAAAATGATGTAGATTATGATATCATGCAGTTGAAAAATAATGTGTTACCTAGAGGTTTAGTTCCGTTGGAAGACTTGTTTGATTTTAACGATGTGGCCAAAAAACTAAAAATTGAATCTAGTGGTAAAGAGGTTGAAGATTGCAACATAGGAACAGAAGAAAATCCCAAAATGATAAAACTGTAAAAATCCTTGCCACCAGAGCAAAAAAGAAAATACATTGAACTTTTTAAGGAATATATAGATGTTTTTTCCTGGGGCTATGAGGACTTAAAATCCTATGACACAAGTATCATACAACACCAGATTCCCATAAAAGAAGAACACAAACCTTTCAGACATAAAATTACGAGAATTAATCCCAAGTTGCTTTCCCTGATAGAGAAAGAAATCAAAAAGATGTATGATGCCAAGATTATAGTCCCCTTGAGATTTTCCAAATGGGTTTCTAATATAGTTCCGATCAAGAAGAAAACTGGCGAGATCAGACTATGTATAGATTTCATAAATCTGAACAAAGTCTCTCTCAAAGACAATTACCCTTTACCCAAGATGAACCATATTTTACAAAAGGTGGTCGGATCCAGTAGGATATCCTTACTGGATGGTTTCTCTGGTTACAACCAAGTTCTGGTTCATCCAAAAGATCAAGAGAAGACAACTTTTACCACACCATGGGGAACCTTCATGTATGTGAAGATGCCTTTTGGTCTGATGAATGCTGGGGCTACTTTCCAAAAAGCAATGGATATTTCCTTTGTGTATGAGACTGGGAGATTTATAGTCATTTATCTGGATGATGTAACTGTTTACTCCAAATCCGATGAAGAAAATTTTCTCCACCTCAGACGTGTGTTTGAGAAGTGCAGGAAATTTGGGATTTCATTGAATCCTAAGAAAAGCCTTTTCGGGTTAGAGGAAGGAAAACTAATGGGACACATAATCTCAAAAGACAGAATTAAAATAGATCCCAACATGATAGAAGCTATCCAGAAGGTGGAACACCCTAGGAACATCAGAGAACTACAATCTTTCATTGGAAAAATAAATTTCCTTAGAATATTCATACCAAACTTGGCTGAACTTCTCAGAAATATCACCAATATGTTGAAAAAGGACACAAAAATCAAATGGAACGCCGAGTCCAAACAGTCATTTGAGCAAGTGAAACATGCTCTCACCCAAGCCCCAGTTCTGATTAGCCCAGACTATACCAAAGAATTTTACCTTCGCATCTGAGAACACTATAACAACCGTATTGTTGCAGAAAAACAGTGAAGGGTACGAGCAACCCATATCTTTTTTCAACAAAGCTTTAAGAGATGCAACATTGAATTATAACATTATGGAGAAACAAGCCTTTGCTCTGGTAAAGGATATAAAATATTTTAGGGTCTATATTCTCCACTCTCACACAATTTCATACGTCCCAAACACAGTGGTTAAAGATATCCTGACCGAGGATAATCCAGATGGCAGAAGAGGAAAATGGATTGCGGTTATTCTGGAATACGACATTGAAATAAAACCTACTAAATTGATCAAAGGATAGGGTTTGGCCAAACTAATGGTTGAGTCTAATTTTCATGCTTTAGATATTAACGTTTTGGCTACAGTAGACGGACCGGAAGAGCAGGCGACTCCAAACATAAAAGAGGCATTCTTAAATTCCCCTTGGTACACAGACCTCATTTTTGTACTCCACAATTTACAGGATCCTTCAGGTTTGACTAAGACCAAAGCTAGATTTATTAAATTGAAATCATTGAAATTTTGTATTTTGGAAGGCAATCTCTATTGGAAAGATCCTGGTGGTATCTTGCTTAATTACTTGTTAAAATATGAAGTTGATAAAGTTCTTCAAGATTTTCATGTAGGAGACTGTGGTGGGTACCTGAGCTGGAAGACCACAACTAACAAGATTTTGAGAGCTGGCTTTTACTGGCCTACTCTGTTTGTTGATTTTCACCAGAAGGTTACTTCTTGCCACAAGTTTCAGATTTTTGAAGGTAAAAGGAAGCTTCTGCCACTCCCAATGAAACCCATCTCTGTTGAATCTCCTTTCCAACAATGGGGGCTAGACTTCATTGGTGAAATACATCCTCCCTCTTTGGGCCAACATAAATGGATCCTTACGGCCACTGACTACTTCACCAGGTGGATCGAGACTATACCATGCAGGCAAACTACTGACTCTATCATCATCAAGTTTTTAGAAACTAACATTTTGTCTCGTTTTGGATGCCCCAAAAAAATTATAGCTGACAATGCAACGGATTTCAGATCCAAAAGGCTCATAGATTTTTGTAATCAATATCATATTACTTTGGGACACTCGACGACTTATTATCCATAGGGAAATGGGCTAGCTGAGTCTTCTAACAAAATTCTAGTGAACATTCTCAGAAAGACACTACAGGAAAACAAGAAATCATGGCATAGTAAGTTGGTTTTCGCACTGTGGGTTGACAAAATAAGCACCAAAAGATCAATTGGTATGTCTCCATACCAGTTGGTGTATGGCACCGAGGCAGTTTTTCCCCTTTCATTAGGAGTTCCAGTCATGAAACTATTTCATGAAACACAAGAAGAACCAAACGATGTCCAGCAAAGAATAAATCAAATGATCCACCTAATGCAGTCCAGGGAAGAAGTTTACAATAGAACTCAAGTGATCTAGGAAAATATTAAAAATATTTATGACAAGAGAACCAAAGAGGATAACTTTGAATTGGGTGATCTAGTTTTGAGATGGGACTCTAGAAATGAAGATAAAGGTAAACATGGAAAGTTCCATAGCTTGTGGCAGGGTCCTTACACCATTCAAGCCTTTAGAGGAAATAATGCCTTTCTACTTGTTAATAGTGATGGATCAGACCTTCCAGGGGTACCTATAAATGGCAGGATGCTGAAGCATTAATTTCCACCTCAGTAGAGAGATCACCATTCCATTCCATTGTACATATCATTTCTTTTACGAGTATTTTAGGTGTAGGTGTTTTTGCTCAGGTGTTTGAAGCTCACGGAGAAGGCCCTAAGACACTGAAATTGTCATCAAAATTTCCGAAATAAAGCAAGTCAGATAACAGAAGAAGCTCTAGAAGAAATTTTCCAGGACAACAAGAAACAAGATTCTTGGCATCTCGCAAGGAGGATACCATCCCCAGGTGGAGCCACTGTTATAGCCCTATAATTTATAGGATCAACTGTTGATTGTAATTTTTTCCCTTTAGTGTTTTTGACTTGCAGATAGTGCTGCATTCTAAAAGAAAAGAAAAGAAAAAAAATGAGAAAAACAAAAAGAGGGCATAAAAGAAAATGGATAAAAGCCCCATGAAATGACAATGACTTGATCCATACAGTTTAAACATGGCCAAGTCTTTTAAATTTAAGTATTTAGGATTAGTGAATAAGATTGGCTAAACTGTCTAACCTTAGCCAAGTAATTAGATTAGTTAGTGAATAAATTTGACCAAACAATCTAATCTTGGTCAAATAGCCCCTAGGTAGAGTAGTTTCTTAGTCCAACAGTCTAAGCTGGGCTAAAGGTGCAAATGAGTAGGTTAGGAAATAGGTTAGTCATCTTCATTTCAATAAAACATGTAAGATGATCGATGAAAATGCATGATTCTTGATGATGAAATGTTTTTCTAACCCCATGACAATAAAAAGCAAAAGAAGCAGTGCGGAAAACCCATAAAAAGTCATTAAGCCTAAGTTTTGCATCATATATTGAACTACGCCCTGGAGATTAAAGATCGGGCTTAGATCTACGAATGAACTGTTGGTGCCCAGATCTACGGATCAAAAAAGACTCCGGACCCCCCCGATTGTTCAACCTTTAACGATGGGGGGGGGGGTCCAAAAAGGCAATTAAAAGGTGTGCTCAGATCACTGTTCCCTCGCCAGCATGCAAATGGACGACTCTGAAAAGATTCCAGACCCCTTGATCGTTCGACCTTTAATAGTGGGGGGGAGGTTCAAAAAGATGTTTAAAATGTGCGCTCAGATCTACGGTCATCCTATCAGCACGTAATCAGACAGTCCATAGGATATTTTGGACCCCCCGACCGTTCTACCTTTAACGATGGTGGGGGGGGGGTCCAACATGGTGTTTAAATAACGCACACAAATCAATGGATGATCCAACTTTGCCTAGATCAATGGTCAACAAGGGACCCCGTACCCCCCGAGCGTTCAACCTTTAACGATGGGGGGGGGGGGTCCGGAATGAAGCCAAGTCTAGGCGGGCCCCATCCCAACGCAGAATCACCTCATTGCATCCTAACTCCCCCTCTCCAAGCATTTACCACCTACCATTTTTACATCTCACCACCACCATCTTGAGGTAATCACATCCCAAAACCACCCTCTGCAAGTTCCATGTCACGACCCCGTAAACATGTCCCATCCATCTAACCATTACAGGTCATATCTTCCCATTCACCCCTCAATCACCAGTCTACACGTCAATCATCTTCACACATCATATGTCCTTCACCTTACCCTCTCATGCTCTAAACGACCCGTTGGCCATTTATGACTGGCCACATACCCGTTATTCATCTGACCTATCCTTTTTCTCCCAACGGATACCCGTTCACTCAAATTCAACCCCGTTTCGGTCAGTTCCCATTCCATTCACACTCCCTATGTATCAGAGACTCATTTTCCTTTGCCTCTGCAACACCTCATCCAACCAGAGTTTTTGCCTACTAACATGTGTTCAGTGTGCAGGTACCAGAGGAAATCAATGGCGCCCAAAAGTAAAAAATCAAATGTAGAGGAAAATCCTTTTCTCCCACCTCCTGTAGATATCAACCAGATCCCATTAGCAGACAAAGAATATATGATCTCAGAAACCAGGTCTGAATTTGACTTTGCTGAGCTACAGTCGTGGCTCAGAGACACCTTCATCGATCAGAGCGATGAAATCAAACTTTGGAAGTCAAATCTCCCTCTGTATCTTTTTCCCCAAGTCTATCACTTTCCTGAATTTTCCCTCAAGTGCCAAGCACACTACCTCCATGATCAAAGAGCCATTGTATCTTCGTCTGGAGAAACCCTTTTCCTTATTTTATCCGATGCCATCGATCAGATGATGCAAGTACCCAGAGTTGAACCCCGTTCTCCCCTCACAATTGAAATTCTGACAGAATTGTATTAGAACCTGACGTTTCCCCAAAGAGCACAAATGTTTGAGCTGTTCCTTCCACAAGATGCCCAATTCCCTAAGAATAATCCTCCGTATCATTTGTCCATATTTTCCAAAAAGGGAAATCAGATTATCTCAACAATGTGTTGTTTGCTCGGTTACTTCTCAGATGAATGGGTGGATGAACCTATCTTAGGTTTCCTATCCTTTTTCTTTGCTGAAGAGAAGGTGGCCACCCATTTCGACTACAATGGTTTCTTGGCCGAGAACCTGCATGACCAACTGGAAAATTTCCCTATAGAAGGCATGTTTCGGTATTCTTCAATACTGGCCTACATGTTCATGTTCTATCAAGCAGACAAATTTTCCTTTCACATGCAGAAGATGGACAAGGAAGGAAAACCTCAAGCAGTCACTTTATGGACGTCGCTGCTTAGGAGAAGCTCCACTGAGTTCACTTTTAAACAAGTCATTGAGTTGTTTTATCACCCAGTTGTAGGCATGCTTAGTGGAAGACCGTAGCCGAGGATAAATGAGGAGATCCAAAGGGTTCTGCACCTTTCAGATCTCGCAAATACTGGGGACTGGTTCCTATACCAAAATCACACAGAAATCAGAGTGTATGGGTGTGAACTAGCTCCATACAAGTTGCCCAAGTATGTGCTTGTTCAAATATTCGCACTGGAGTATATTCGTCAGATGATAAACTCAAATGACATCCATTTTGTGTCTCTAAAGAAAAAATATCAGATGAGGATCAAAGGGAAAATAGGATCGTTTATCTGCAACAGTCAAGCTGCTGGGGAAGAGGCAGATAAATTATTGAAGGAAATGGAATTCAACACCAGTTTTATTTGGTGATATGACCCCAGTGGGATCATTGCAAAGATGAGATCCAAGAACAAAAGTTCACCTTATTCTCACACCCTCAAACCATAAATTGAAAAGTATGTGAACCAGACAGAGTGTGAAGAAAACACTCTGGTAGATATAGAGCCACATGAATCTCCTTCAGTCTCTTTTTCACTGACTACCACTCCACAGGTACCCAAGGAAAAAATGCCAAGAAAGGATGATTCACCTTCAATCACTGAGGTATTAGCAGAATATTTTCAGGTATACAACAAGAAACCCAAAACCACTCATGCCACTCACATGTCTGGTGAGGAAGAGCCCTACTCTGCCACAGTGATTGAAAGAAGACAATAGGTGGTATCAACTTCTTCTTCAAAGAAGCAGATAGAGATAGCTGTGACCACCCAAACTCCATAAGGATCTATACCTCTAAGCATTTTTGAAAAATATGAAATGATTAAAAAGAAGAACCAGACGATGACCGACAACACTTACTCTCAGTTCTGGAAGCAAACCTCCACAACACAACACAGACTATTGTTAGCCTTTGACATAGATAAAGGAAGAATGCATCTGACATTTCTGCAAGCACAGGTGCCTCAACCCAAAGAGATCACTAACTACAAGAGGTCAACTATTTTTTTCGACACCAAACAAGTCCATCCAACTGACCAGATGGATTTGCACAAATAGACTGGAGAAATGGTATTCTCCACATTAGCACATGCTTCCTCTACAAAAACTATGCCAACAACCACTATAACAAAAATTCCATCAGCAACTCCATTGATAGCATTGGAAAAGACTGTGGAGCTAGCAAAGTCCATGGAGGAAATGAATCTACAGGGAACATAGATCAATAGGCTGAAAATGGAGATTGAAAGTCTACAGGAACTCAAGTCCTATTTCCAAACAAGATACAATGTTGACAGATAGGCAACATAGAAGATTAAGCAGGAAATACAATAGCTCCAAAAACAAACAGTGGCAGGTAAGACATTAGCCGAGGCTAAGGAAAATATATGGACATATATCTCGAAATCCATAAATGAAATTTGGCCCATGGTGCAAATCATGTTCGAGCAACATGATCTGGTGTTAAAGAGTAGGAAATCCATTGACAGGATAAGAACAGAGCTGGGTGAGATGCCCTCGACAACCAACGATATCGTCAAGTTTCTGAACTCAAAAACCAAAGAAGAGATGGAAGAACTGAAAGTCGAAGACAGAACAAAGACTATCCTCGAAGTAAAAATAGTGTTGACTAAAAAAGGATTAATGTTGTAGTTGGAGGAAAAGGCTCAGAACATGGACATTGGAGTTCAAAGATTTTTTAGCAAGATTAAAGCCTTACAGGAAAAGGGTCTTCCTGATCTACATGTCCTAAATGATAAATTAATGACTTTGTCCGATTACAAGCAAAGGATTGCTACCATGGCCAAAGATAGTTCCAAGTTTTTAGGGATACATGACAACATCACGGGCAAAGCGTTCTTGGAGACTCTGTAGCATGGCCTCAACATACAACACGAAATCAAGTACATCTTCCTCATCAAGCCAACTTTTTCTAAATACACTGAGATGGACGAAGTCTACCGCCGACTATTGAAAGTTACCATCCCAAGCACATAAAGATGGGATGAGCTGTGCGATTTGATTGAGTAAAGGTAAAGCCTCGTCCAACTCAACGTCCAACACAGTCAAAGTCATCCAAATGACTCACCAATGGTCTTCCCCAAAATCAACATGAGAGATTCGACACATCATCATCAGTTACTACATTTCTGCATCTTGTTATCTAGTTAGTTAGACTTAGACTCTATCACATCCTAATCATTAATAACATGGTCGTTTGTAACTTTTATTATAAATATTTCCAACTTAGAAGTATGGAGGGTTGTTGATCTTTACGCCCAAGCAAGCTCTAATCGTTGTAATTTGTATAAAGAGGTTATTCTAGTAATACAAAGAGAAGTTTCACAGGATTCCTGCTTGTTAATTGTTGGTGAAGTTTCCTCTGTCTGCGTAAAAGTTTTTTCCTTCTCAGTTATCATATTGTCTTTCTAAATATAATCTTTAAAAGAAGTTAAAGTTGCATAATTTTCCATTGTGTACTCTGTTCTTAATCTTTTATAGATTTAAATTTTTTTCTTCTGATGTTATAACAAATAAATTCTTAAATTCTTTTTTTGTTTTAACTGATATCTCACCTTTTTTAGCACTACACCATTTTATTCCTAAACAATCCAACATTAGCACTATCTCGCCCTGTAAAATGAATCTCTTAAAAGCTATCTTTAATCTCTATCTTTTTAAAATAGACCCCATAGCCCAATGGAAGCGTAAGTGATATTCAACCATTTCATTTAAAAACAATGCAAACAACTCGGTTATATTCTTTCTAACTATCCTAAAATCTTGAAAATTCAAATAAATCTAAAACTCACAGAGAGATCCCTCTCTGAAACTGGTAGGGCTAGCTCCTAGTTTCGAAGCGGTTGGTTAAGATTACCTTTGATAAATATCTTCTTACCTCACAACAAACTCTGGGAATTTACAGAGTGATAACACTGTGAACATTGTGTATATGGGAAGCAAAATCGGGTAAGATTCCCCTCTGGTGCAATGAGGGAAAAAGGAATTTTACAGTTAGTTCACAATGATGTTTTTGGACCTGTTTCGGTCCCATCATTGGGAAAATCTGTGTACTATGTCTCATTTATAGATGACTTCTCAAGGAATACTTGGATATATTTCCTCAGGAAGAAATCTGAAGTCTTTGACAGGTTTAAAGATTTCAAGGCTCTTGTTGAGAATCAAACAAAGAGAAGAATTAAGGTGCCGAGGACATATAATGGTGGAGAGTTCTGCAGGAATGAATTTGAAGAATTCTGTAAGAAGTGGGGTATAGCAAGGCATAAGACTACTCCATATACACCTTAGCAGAATGGAGTTATAGAAAGGATGATCAGGACGTTGATGGAAAACGCAAGGTGCATGCTCTGCGGTGCTGGGTTGGGGCAAGAATTCTGGGCAAAGGCAGTGGGTACTGCATGTTAGCTGGTCAACAAATCACCCTCATCAGTGATGGATGAAAACACTCCACAAGAGGTATGGACTGGTAAGAAACTTTCTCTCACACATCTCAAGGTATTTGGTTGTGATGAATATTTTCATGTTCCAAAGGAAAACATGAGTAAGATAGATAAGAAGGCTGAAAAGTGTATCTTTATTGGATATAAAGATGGTCTCAAAGGTTATAAGCTTTGGAACCCAGAAACTAAGAAGGTAGTGTATATCCGAGATGTGGTATTTAGAGAAATGAAGGATGTTGTTAAACATGAAGTCCTACCAAGTAAGGAAGAACCAAATAAAATAGAGTTTGATTTAAAGGATGATGAACCAGACTCTACAAAAGAACATAAATAATAAGAAGAAGATCCTCATACTCCAGTATTGAGGAGATTGGTACGAGAAATAAGGCTACTGGAAAGGTATACTCCATCTGATTTCTGTTCAAATTTTTATTTGTCTATTACTGATGATGATCCTAGAACTGTCAGGGAGGTAGTGGATTCAGAGGATGGAAATTTGTGGACAATGGCCATGGACGAAGAAATGGAAGCCTTGGATAAGAATGAGGCTTTGGATCTAGTGGAGTTGCTGACTGGAAGAACGTTGATTGGCAGCAAATGGGTATTTAAAAAGACGCTGAATGCAGAAGGAAAAGTGGAGAAATACAAATCTCGGTTAGTAGCAAAGGGTTATTCCCAGGTTGAGGGAATTGATTTTGGTGAGATTTTTTCTCCTGTTGCCAAGTTAACCTCCATAATATTTCTGTTATCTGTTGCTACTGCATTTGATTTTGAAGTAGAACATATGGATGCGAAGACAACATTCCTACATGGGGATTTGGAAGAAGAAATCTATATGAAGCAACCGGAAGGTTATGTTGTGAAGGGAAAGAAGGAGCTGGTATGTAAGCTGAAAAAGTCCCTGTATGGTTTAAAACAATTACCAAGGATGTGGTATCAAAAAATTGATACTTATATGCTAGGACTTGGATTCACAAGAAACAAAGAGGATCACTGTGTGTATTTTAAATTAATTGGTGATCATTTGATTTTATTTGGTCTTGTATGTGGATGGCATGTTGCTAATAGGAAACAACAAGGAGATTATCCCGGATTTGAAAAATCAGTTTTCCTCTAAATTTGACATGAATGATCTCGGTGCTTCAAATTTCATTTTGCGCATGGAAATTAAAAGAGATAGGAAAAAGAGGAAAATTTGGTTAAATCAGAGAAAATATGTTGAGACAATATTGCAGAGGTTTAATATGCAGAAATGTAAACCAGTCAAGGTCCATATTCCTGTTGGTGTAAAGTTATCTATGGATCAATGTCCCAAGACACATGAAGATGAGGATGACATGTCTCATGTTCCATATGCGAGTGCATTTGGAAGTTTTATGTATGCAATGGTTTGTACTAGACCAAGCATTGCACATGCAGTGGAATTTTTGAGTAGGTATATGTCAAAACCATGGAAGGATCATTGGACAACAATAAAAAGGGTTTTCAGGTATTTGTGTGGCACTTCTAGCTATGGATTATGCTACCAAGGAAGATCGAGATTGGTCAGAGTGGTGGATATACATGGCTTTGTGGATGGACACTGGGCTAGAGATCTGGATCGTAGGAGATCTACAAGTGGGTATGTGTTTAACCTATTTGGAGGAGAAATAAGTTGGATGAGAAAAAGACAGGTTGTAGTGGCACTTTCAACTACAGAAGCTGAATACATGGCAATTTCTCATGCAAGTAAGGAAACAATATGGTTACAAAGATTGTGTTCAGGTATTGGGTTGGTACAACAAGCTGTAAGGATAGATTTTGATGGTTAGAGTGCAATTTTTCTAGCAAAGAACCCGACTTATCGTTCAAAGACAAAGCATATTGATATTCAATATCACTTTGTGAGAGCCATGGTTGAAGAAATGAAAGTGTTGCTGATGAAGGTGGACACTTTGAAGAATGTTCTAGATTCATTAACAAAATCTGTGAGCACTGAGAAGTTCTTTTGGTGTAGAGGATCCATGGGCATTGTTGACTATGTAACCTTGTAATTCTTTGCATGCAAAGAAAACAACAAGTGGGAGAATTTTGGGTATGTATTATATTCTTTACACAATTAATAGTGTTTTCATTGCACCGAGTGCGCAGGGGGGTTTGAGGGGGGAGAAATCCCCCCGCATGGGGGTTCCGGGGCAGCGCCCTCGAGACTGTTTTTTGCCTCGAGAAACGTGTCACATTTTTCCTCGTTTTTCGTGTTGCCTCAATTTTCATGTCCATTGTTGGGAGGTTTTTCGGCACATGGTTTTTACCGACTGTTTTCTATTTCCGGTTAAGGAATTAGGGTTGTTGACTAATCCAGGTCATGGGTTAGGGTTTTGGATGTCGTTGGCTCCTATATGTATATTGTATTGTAAACAATGTATCACTATGAATGAATATAGAACATGTTGGTTTTCCCAGTTTGAGTTTCCATTGGAAAAATATTTGTGTAATGTTTTTATTTTCCATTGTATATTTTATGTTCTTTTATTGAAAATTTGTTTGCAGTAAATATTGTACAAGTTTAAAATCTACAAAAATATTCCAACTAGTGCACACAGAGCTAGACTACAAGCCTTCTCTAATCCAATGTCAGATCCCAATACCATCCTACGCTTTGATTTCTTTGCCTTCCACAACTTTCTAGTATTCCTAGAATCTCCCTTTTCCCTAAACCCATTCTTTTCCCCAGACACCTCTCTAGAGAACCTCCTAAGATCCTCCTAGCCTGTCTCGTACTGTGTAAAACCTGCTTTCTCGGTCGCTTTAGAAAAAATAGGAGGAAAACCAATAGTGTGGGGAAGAGCTCCGGTAGCCTTAACATTAGTACCTAGTTGAGGAATATGAAATTGTGAACATCTGTCACAGAAGGTTTAATAACTCCTGTTCCAGAGCTGAATGCGTCTGCCAAGGCAAAAAGGCCTACATGACTCCAAAGTGCTTCGTCAACAACTTCTATTAGGCTACTTACCTCAAATTCCATCCAGAAGCTTCCTAAATTGAATAGGACAATGCCACCGGGAAATACGAACCAAACTCTGGTAAAATCGTGCTACAGTCTCCTGCTTATGAGATTAAAAGGTCATAAAAAGAAATAAATACTCACCACTCCTCGATAACTCATAAATAACATCGCTAACTTTAGGTAGGAAAAGAGCCGAGAATCATGGCAGGTGAGAAGTCCAAGGTGACCCTTCCCTCTTTCTATCTATATTCCCTAAAATCTAACCACATACCACCTGCCGTAAGAACCAAAACTACCTCTACACTACTAGAAAAAATCTAAAACGTTCACTAACAAACCCCCCAAATCCAATCCACTCCATGTCCCCAGTGGTTTTCCTTTGGTCGAGACCTCCATTTGTGTATTATGACCAGGTCCCTTGGCTTTGAATTTCAAGTGCTCACATCAAAGAAAGAGACTAAGTCACAAGAGGGCACAAAAAGGTTAAGGAAAAAGGTGTGGAGGTTAGGCTATAAAAATATTTCAAAATTAAGAGATTTGGCTATGTGGAAGAATGGAGAAATTAGAGGGAGACAATACTTTCATACTTTTCACTCCACATAAATAAAATTAATAACTAAAGTGAATTTAGAGTTAACAATGCAATGCAAACAAGCAAAGGTTCAAATATTACTTTGCACTCTACATCCTGTAAAAATTGCAGGGATATGTAGAGTTGGTGATGGGGCAATGTAAATGCAGAGGTGACATAAACTTGGGCCTTAGAGGAAGTAAAGCTCAACCCTTTGCAAAGTGGTAAAACAAAAACCTCTATAGAAAGCTTAAGAGAATAGTTGAGGCCTACCTAGTAGATAGTATAGACATGGAAAATGATGACATATGTATAGTTTGATGAATAAGAAAATGTCATGTGGAATACACCTTAGCAATGGTAACCTTTAAAAGAGGAATCATAATGCCAATAATTCATTACAGAAGGTGGGTATGTTAGGTGTTTCATTAACAATATTTAGTGTGTTTTCTAAGAATATGAGGAGGTAGTTGTAACATAGCCTTAGGGGGTCTCTTTGTCTTCTTGGAGAAATTAAAATGGTGAAGGAAGGTAATAAAGACATCCAACGAGTTATCACACAGATTGTAGTTTAGGAAAATACCAACCCAAACCAAAAAGGTGTGACAATTATGGGAGTGTTTACCCACTGCCAGCTTAGATAACACTCCCCTCACTTTGGTGATGATAAAATCACCACAAGGGGGAAATCGCGAATGACCCTAGGGGGGTTGCGATGGAAAATGAAAAGAGATGGAGGATTCCCCTGTAGGTCAAGGTCAAGAGTGGAGATGAGGCTTAATAAAGAGTCTCGTGAGAAGGTAGATGATTTCCAATGGTGATGTACTTGCAAAACAATGTTATCCCTACTCGGAACAAGACAATATATAGTAAATGAAGCCTGAAAACCAAAGGGGATTCAACAAGAAGCCTTGTTGTCATAAATTGCAGTAGTGTGTGTGTGTGTGTGTGTGTGTGTGTGTGTGTGTGTGTGTATAATAATAATAATAATAAGATGAAGAATAAGAGCTACAAATTGTACCATCAAAATCAAGAGCAAGATGTTGGAAACAAAGCTAGCAATGAGTAGATAAATTTCCAATGATTAAAACAAGAATTTGACATCAATTAGAGGGTTGTTAGTTAGTGTTATCAACAAGATTTGTAACATCCTTATGGCTGTAGAAATTTTTTTCTACAACAACAATCTCTAGCCACTAAAATCAGCAAACAATCCACCCAAACAATAACATTTAACTAGTAGATTAATTATGGCAACTTGCAAGTGAATTTTAGTGGTAGAGAAGTGAGCAAATACTAAGATAAAGATGAGTTTTCTGCAAACCTATTGGCTGTAGCATTAATTTTATAACAACAATGGAATCACTTGGCTAATCAAGATGCGCTTAAGGCACAATATAACTTGAAGCATGAATAATTAAATCCAACTTGAACAATTGCAATATCTCAAGAAATAACGTATACCAATGCATGAATATTCAATCTCCAATGCAAGTAGATTAGTGCCTAATCTATAAGGGTGTAATCCCTTTTACTCCTTGTAGCAACCTTTACAAAATAACTTTTTTTTAGTGACAACTAAGTATATCTTGATGGAGGGTGTATGTCCTTATACTCCTCCAAGGATTTAGACAAATTAACCTTGGAACAAGAAGAAACAACACAATTATGCATAAATTTATTACCAATTCCAAGAGATAGAATGAAAAAACCTTCTTTATCAAGAATATTCTACCACATTACCAAGAAAAAAGCATCCAAGAGATAGTGCCTAGACTTTTCCTCCAATAGACAAGTAAAAACATCCACAATTGAACCAAAGAGAGATAGAGCGAATTTCCCAAGTAGGCGCAAATTTCAACCAAGATATTATGTAATTTTCAAAACCACGATCATCAAAACCCATCAAAACCCCATCAAGAAAGGTGATGTCAAGGGATAGGATATGACATCCTAAGCCTCCCAAGACCAACATTCAGGTGCAAGGGGCCTCAATGTGATCATCTCATGTCATCCAAGTGCCTCCTAAGGAAACATTCATATTCCCAAGTATGCAATGGGTGGGGTCACATCTTCCAACTTGTGGGCTTCAAGCCCCTATGAAGGTCCAAGTGACCTAGTTCCTCCATGAAAAATATTTCACCTGGAAAGGTCCTACAAAGACAAACAAGTGCGCCCTCCAAGGGTCCACAAGTCACATGTATCATGCCAAGTAAGTCATGTTAATAAAAGAACCACCCAAACATGTGCATTAAATCCCCCCTTTTCAAAATAAACAAATTCTTAAAGACCTTATACAACTTGCAAAATTCAAGTATGGGAGGGTCGTTATGGTGCCCTATTGGGTAGGTCATTTCCCAAGTCAAGGAGTGCTTCCCAAGAAGACCCTCTCTAAGTCATGTAAAATAGTATGAGGTGGATGGGGTGTGACTCTTGGGCATGGGGTTTCTTGACATACAAGGGATCATATTGTCTCATTTATGGGTGCCTTTGTAGAGGGCGTGCTACATCCTCGTTTGCAATGCAACATTTTCCCAACCCCCTTAACTGCCATTAATTGATTATGGTCCAAAGAATTGAGTGCTATGTGTAATGGAAAGTAAGGAGCACCACAATTCCACTTGAAGCTAGGAACACACCGAGTGTCATGTGCAAGGAAAGTAAAGGACACTACAAAATGCATTCCCTCAACAAGTGGGAAATTAATTTTTATGTGTTTTATTTTACAGGTCCTTGATTTTTATGGAGAAGAGTTTCATTGCTTTGAGGACCTTTGGGTGAGCATATAGAGGATAATGTATGGATTTTATCTTTTTCCATCTACAACCCCTTTAGGCCTTTAGCCCCTTATTCCCATGAAATGAAATGAGGTAGAATCCCTTCTTGGGTCAATATGATCGAAGACCCAAAAGATGAGGAAATGAAAGGGAAGAAGTGTGGAAAGTGATAAGTATGTGAGAGAATGGTATAATGACCCTTCAAGGAGACCCCCTAGTAGAAACCATTTTCCCGAGTGTGACCCAATTACTAGGACAACATGTCAACCATCTAGGTGAAATGAGGAAAAAGGAATAATTTCCAAGAAAACATTTTCAAAATCAAGAGAGGACCATTCACAATATGTTCAAATGCTTCAATTATTAAAATGGCGCTTACCACGAGACCAGACTTGCACACCTCATGAAGCAATATCTGTTGTCCTCTGTGGACCAAGATGGTGTGGTGTACATTGCTACTGCCAATCAATGGTGATGTGTTGTAAGATGAGGGGCTCTGTCTGTTCATATGGCTCTCGACACTCCATGTCTTTAACTTGTGGGCCTCAAGACATCATCTCCTTAGTTACCCCTAGAAATGGGGGGTAATACAATGAAGACAAAGAGGAGAAGGAAAATGGAGAAAATTCTAGAGACAACCCAAAGAAAATCATAAGGTAGCATGGGTTGTGTTGAGCACTCAACACACCCTAAAAAAGAAGGTCTATGACTTTTCTTCTTTTGGGTACCACATAATCTCTTGCATCGATTGTCTACACTTCAATTATGAAACTGATACCTTCACTTAATCTTATACATTTCCTGATTGAATTAATTAAGAGGACTTGACAACCACTCAAGGAATCGGCGACCCCGAAGTTCCCCAACGCGCTTCAAAGGTTCGACATCGGTAAAAGTTGTAAGATGGAGAAAATTGTTTGGAAATTCAAAATAGTCGAGTAACGACCTTCATTGGTGTCGGCCGATGAAAGCCTTTCTTTCCTACGAACAGTCCCAGGAAATATCTTGCCGAAGGCCGATTCATTCGGTTTCAGCAGAAAGACGTAACAGTAAGTAATGCGTAAAGGGAAGAGTGACACCGCCGACCTTCAACCCCCGATACGTTGACGCGAGTGAAGTCCCAAGTAAGATACTTACCTACTAACAAATGCCTTTTATAAATAATTATTTTTAATGATCTAGGGTTGATAACGCCACATAAGCATCAATCGATATCGGAAATGTCACAAAAAGAAACTTATCAACAAAACCACAGTACAACAATAACGATTGAAAGATCTAATAATGTGTGCAAACTAATAATTTGTGATAAGAAAACACAAATTAATTGTCTATAAGAAAGCATAATACATTCAAAATACTTCCGATATTTAGTATTAAGGGCTCCCTCCAAGTTCGGATCACATACAACTAAGCCATGCCGCGAGCAACCGACCCGGTAGTAGTAAAACCAAGAATACATTTACAACAAAAGAACAAAAAAGGAAAATTTGTTCAAAGCGACACCCAGGAGAATGTAAGGCGCAGGATCACCCATTATGCCTTTCCCACACGCAAACCTTTCCCCAGGTCACTACTGGCGCCTGGAACTATGTTCTTTTCCTCCATCGCACGCTGTGCCTTGTGCAACTGCACAATTGTATCCTGGGATTCTCGAAGCCGTCTCTGAATCCAAATCGTGTTTCCTGCACGACCTTGCAACAACAGTATCTCTGGGTCTTTTGCTGCCAACTGATGTCGTATCTCTCTATTTTTTTGGTAGAGTTCGACTATCGCAAGTTTATCCCACTCTAACTATTGAGCGGGACTCTCGACGAGAGGACCCGATGCTTTTCCTCTTCCCTTTCATCTCCCGTCTCCTCTGTTGATAATATCAACTAGCTCCGACAAGTGAGGAAGCCTCACAAACTCCTCAACAGCTGGACGTGTGCTCAGCTCAGCCGAAAGGTGAGTTTCCTCCCCTTTGGTTGTATCCTTTCTAGGCCTCCCTCTTCTTCATGGTTTCGGCTCCTGAGAAGGCGTGTTTACTAGCATACCTTTCTCAAACACACCCTTTTCATCTTCAATCTCTGTTGAGGATGCTGACACCATCTCTGAGCCAAAACCTGCACCTCCTATTAGGCTTTCAAGGACATGGGAAGTTGACCAAAAAGAATCCCAAGCACGCTGGGGCTCAGACCTGACACTACGACTACCCCGTGGACCCCGTGCCATGTTTGGAGGAGATCCCATTACGCAACAATGTAGGGACTCGGTCATCTGCAGGTGAAAGAGGACGTCTACGCAGAACTTCACCAAGATGAATTTTCCAGACCGGAATTCTAGAGAGTATAAGCTTGATATAAGTGTAATATTTCCCATAGAACTCCCATAATTTATAGAAAAACAAAGGAGCAAAACATAGCATGCTAGTGCAACACTCATGTGTCGCGACATGGTGTTTAAAGACTCGACACACCACAACTGTTTGACGGATGCAATCGAGAACATGTAAACGCCACCGATCAAAGTTACAAAGAACGTCCAGTACAATCCTTCCAATCTTTCTCCAGACCTCTGTTATTTAACAAATGGTGTTTTATATGCTTGATAATATGGATTCTGGAGGCATTTAGCAGCTTTCCTTTTATGGTGTCCGACCTTTTGGGGAGTATGCATGCACATGCTCGCCTTCGACGTCTCCTTTTGGGCACCAAAGGTCAAATAATTACTATGACAATTTAAAATGCTCATGGATGTCGTACTTGATTTGCCACTCCATGATACACTGACATAATTCATCTTAACCAAAAGGAGCGGTGGCTTCGACCAGGTCATCACAGGTCATTCTAAGGAGCGATTGAGATCAAGTAAGTATTAAATGACTAATACTAGCAGGCTACACAGGTACATATTAGTCTTTTCAATTTATTTATGTCTTATCATAGGTTGCTCGAATCGTTAAACTTCTTCTGTCTTGATTGCAGGAAAGAATACTCCCTGATTAGACGAACAAATCTTAGCCTGTGGCATCGCTGAAAGACTCCAAAGGAATGCCAAATCTGAATCATTGGTGCAATGAAGGATTCTGGGTTCTCCAAGAGCAGCGCCCCTAGTAAGTTTATCGACTCAAGCGACATGTTCGAGATACATACCGAACGAAACTTTCTATAGGCCGAATAATGTGCAAGGATAGCCGATGGAAAGCCAGGGAAAGTGAAAAAATTTGCGGAATGCCCGTTCAGAGCTCGGACCTTGCTGCAACAGTTGTATTCCAGTTTGGCAAAGTACCGAACGCATGCAGTGGATATCAGAGGAGTATATGCAGCTCCAATGGAAGAAAACAAATTCCCATCAGCTCAAACATGTGAATAACTATTTATCAGTTGGTCTAAATATGAAAGAAGTCATCCTTGTCAAGAACTATCCCATATATACTCTTTAAGAAACTATTGGATGACCACTCCATGTGGCAATTTTTGTTTGGTTCAAACTATACTTAGCCGTTAATTTCGATTGAATTTCATATTATAAATAGAGACATCGACCGGATAGTCAGAGGTCGATGGTTTTTGTAAGAACTATTTACTTTTTGGTTGTTGATAATTATTTTGAGACTGCTATGAATTGAGAAGTCCTTCTGGACCAAAGACAAGCTATTTTCATCAGATGTATGTGATTGGAGTTGGAGAAGAATTATTTCCTATCCTGTTCAATGAATGATGCAGTAAATGAGTAAGAGCAATTGATTCTGTTCTCAAGTTATCTAGTGCAATGTTTTGATTTTCTTTGCTTAATGATGAAGATAAATCGTTGTGTTGTTATGTGATGAAAGTTATGGTAGATGAATGATTTTTCTTACCATGATCTTGACTACATATGTGTTTTCTTTCTGTTAATTATTTTTTCTCAGACAGTAATTCGATGTTCATTTGGTTAATGTATTAGTACTAGGCCCTTTGGCATAGAATCACTGCCTGCATGTTTGAGCAGCAGGTTATCCCAAGTTCAACCTCTTCCCAATAGTTGAAACTCAATCCTGTTACTTGTCAAGTTGGCTTATACTGGCTTGCATCTCTCAAACTAGTCCCACTCAAGCGAAAATACAGAAAAGAACGGTCCTACCTGAAGGGAGAGCCTTAACAAGAAAACACAAAGCCCATCGATAAATTGGCTAGATCGTAAGATCTGGAGAACCATTCCATCTCAAACTTTGCAGAGTCTAGTTGGGCCTCGGTGGTAGGTTTGGTTCCTTTTGTTGAATCAAGGGATTTAAGACCCATCAACAGAATTGGCGCTAGAAGGAGGGATGAAAATGAATGGTTGAATACATAAGTTACATAGCATTCCGAGCAACCTACAGATTCATAATGGTGCACATGCATGGCTAGTCATCCAACAAACAACCCACATTTACTGAGTACTCCCGAAGCGAGTAACTCACCCAAGTCCGAGGAAGAACCTTTTCACCCTGAAATACCTTATGCCCTCCCTTATGAGGAAGTGAATCAATTTAGGAGAATCACCAGAGCCTACACCCTACAAATCGGCACGTTGTCTTCAAATCCCATCCTCCCTCGGAGAAAACAACAAAGAAGACAAGTGGATAACACTCCCGAAGAAGTTTTCATACACTCCCTTGAAGACTTAATAGATTTTGCGATCACCGAAATCCAAGAACCTCTTGATCTAATACCCGAGACACCAGTCGGTGACACCCCCGAGCCTGACGAATTCTCAGAAGAAGAGGAGCTTGAATCCGACCCCGAAGATATGGAAGGGAACAACGGTCGTGAGGAGGAAAGAGAAGTTCCACTTCAAGACAACCAACCTTGGTTGGCTGCAGATGCCATGACCATCCCTGGACAAGTACATAATCTTCCCCAACACCCAGAAAAGATGCTCCCCAAGCATGATCCTGAAAATTCAGGTTTACCCAAGGATCATATCAAGAAATTCATACTTGCAATCAGGATTATGAATGTTCAACATGAAGACGTAGTCTGTAGACTTTTTCCCTACATGTTTGAAAATTCAACATCCACGTGGTATTTTAATTTGTCAGTGGGATCTATAACCAGCTGGACTAAGTTCCAAAAGGATTTTTTAGATAAGTTCGCAGAAGAAACTACTACAGGAGCCCTGATGGCTGAGTTTTTCGCAGCCACCATGACCCCAAAAGAGAGGGTCAAAGATTTCAATCAAAGTTTCATGACCATCTTAAACAAATTCCAGCCTGTGGCGAAACCAACTCAAGAGTTTCAAATCGAGGTTTATGTCAACGCGCTCCCACCCTCTATTTCCATGTGCGTAAAAAGAGCCTCCAAGAGAACCCTTGCAGAAAATTTTGAAGAGGCCAAGATAGTAGAATTCCAGATGAAAGGATGTAAAGAAGGCCAAGGCTCTCTAGTGAGAAAATAAATCCAACCCCTCCTAGGAGAGGACTCCTTTTGACTAGACCATCGGGAAACCAACTGAACAAGCTCCTGAAAAAGGTAAGGGAGATATAGAAGATCTGAAACGCATGGTCAAGAAACTATCAAATGAAATTATAGACATGAAAAGAAGTGTGGGGGAGGGAAATCAAGGCCAATATAAGCCTTTATTTAAGAGAAACCAACCTTTCAAAGCAATTGAACCTCCCCCAGCCAACCTAAACATTGACCTAGGGAATGTTGCGTCCGATTCTTTCTGCACCTATCACTAGGAGAACCACTCTGAAAGAGAATGCCCTCGATGGGTCCATGTCATGAATTTAATGGCCAATCATTTTTTGGACGAAGTCTCACTGACTAAATAGTCAAGCAGTTCGGCCATGAATATTTCCGATTAGGAAGAAGATGACCCACCGCAAGACACAACCATGTTGATATGGGATCCTGACGTGATCACGTCTTCATATGATTTGTTTGAGTCTCGAGAACAACCCACATAAGTTTCGGTAGCATAAACGCGTAGTAAAGGTCAAACCGGCTCAAAAAATACCAACGCCACCTGGGCCTCGCAAAGTAAGTTAACTCCTGATCGCCCGAAAATACCTTTCTCTCTTGGCGAAAAGCCTATAAGCATCCATACCAAGGAATTTCCCAAACTAGATTATAACATAGTCGAAGATTTAAAAAATTTGAAGGCTAATATATCAATTATGGATATATGTAGGATCCCTCAGTAGAAAGGCTTTCAGTTGCAAGCTCTAAGCTTGGTAGAAGACCCGACTACATGAAATGGTCAGAAGAAGGATCTATGCTCAACAGATTTGGCAAGAAATCCAACCATAAATGCCTACTCAGAAGGTAGGAAGGAGAGGCCTTTTGTACCACCTTTCCTTTTAACGTTCGAAGTTTTTAACAAGAATCTTCACAATTATTTGGTAGATTATGGAGCATCCTCTAATGTAATGCCCTTCACTGTTTGTAATAAACTAGGCGTTGTCCCTCTCAAAAGTGATAATCATGTCATACAACTGGACAGAACCCAAGTCAAGGTTATGGGAGAACTCAAAGATGTAATGATCAAGATAGTGACACATCCTCATTTCGTGCAAATAATTGACATCATTGTAGTAGATATCCCAGAGGCATATGGACTACTGCTGAGTCGTGACTAGTCCAAGAAGTTGAATGGATATTTTAGTATGGATTGGGCACAGCTTTGGTTACCACTAAAAGGATACAAGAACATGATCAGAATCGACAGAGAAATATATCTCAAGCATACGATCATCGACCTAAATGTTAGAATATAATCGATGTGCTCATTTTACCATTGACAATATCTCTATTGTCACCCAACCATAGGCCGAAGCCACCCTCCGAGCACCTTAACCTTGACAAATAATCACTCTGGAAGCAAACCCTAGGTTAGATATCCAAACAAAGGGTAGCTCACCTTTCCCCAAGGATAACGCACCAACAAACATCCATACCAAGGAATTTCCCAAACTAGATTATAACGTAGTTAAAGATTTAAAAAAGTTGAAGGATAATATATTAGTTATGGATATATGAAGGATCCCTTAGTATAAAGGCTTTTTTTTGCAATCTCTAAGCTTGGTAGAAGACCCAACTACATGCAATGGTCATAAGAAGGATCTATCCTCAACAGATTTGGAAAGAAAGCCAACCATAAATGCCTACTCAGAAGGTAGGAAGGAGAGGCCTTTTGTACCACCTTTCCTTTTAACGTTCAAAGTTTTTAACAAGAATCTTCACAATTATTTGGTAGATTCAGGAGCGTCCTCTAATGTAATGCCCTTCACTGTTTGTAATAAACTAGGCATTGTCCCTCTCAAAAGTGATAATCATGTCATACAACTGGACATAACCCAAGTCAAGATTATGGGAGAACTCAAAGATGTAATGATCAGGATAGCGATGCATCCTAATTTCGTGAAAATAATTGACATCATTGTAGTAGATATCCCAGAGGCATATGGACTACTGCTGAGTTGTGACTGGTCTGAGAAGCGGAATGGATATTTTAGTATGGATTGGGCACACCTTTGGTTACCACTAAAAGGATACAAGAACATGATCAAAATCGACAGAGAAAGATATCTCAAGCATACGATCACCAACCTAAATGTTAGAATATAATCGATGTGCTCATTTTACCATTGACAATATCTCTATTGTCACCCAACCATAGGCCGAAGCCACCCTCCAAGCACCTTAACCTTGACAGAGAATCACTCTGGAAGCAAACCCTAGGCTAGATAGCCAAACAAAGGGTAGTGCACCTTTCCCCAAGGATAACGCACCAACAAGAGTTGATTAGATGTTACAAACCCTAGCCAAGAGATAATCCAAGCGTAACTGCTAGCTGCAGCAACTGCAATGGCAGCTGTCCTCCAAACCTGCACAGAAACTGGGCAACTACAGTGTGCACAAGTGCTACTCTGCAATTTTGAGACTGCTTTCCAGAATGAGAACTGGCCTCCTGTATTTATACTAATTCTAGCTAACTGCCTGGGCCGACTTCTCATTCCGAGTATCTGTCTGTTCAGTATATATTATTATTTCTGGCTGAATTCTTCTCTTGGAGGCTAATAACCTAATATAATTTATCTTCTTGAGCCGACAAGTCTTCTAGGGTTATTATCCAACTCATTAGGGTTTCTTCTATTGGCAAATGTTTAACAGGTAGCGTATGCTTGTTATTAAGGGCAAGTACAACAGTGAAGATGGCAGGATCAGAGTGTGCATCGATTGAAAAACATGATTCGTAAGTGAAAGCTCAGGAGGAACAACGTCGAGGAGAACGTGCGCAACAAAGCTCAAGATACAGAAGTTCACAGAGGAGAAGGAAGACAAAGGTGGAGGCCTTTGAGAACTTGTAATTCTCCCAAGGTTGGGAGGAAAGTGTGCAAATCTCAGGAGGGAGCACAGTCGCCGTCAGATCGGCTGAAGAAGAAGATCTGGACAGTTAGTTTCTACGTCTAGGAGGAGCTTAGGAGAAGCCTACAAAAGGGAGAGATCGAGAGTCGTTGGATCTCATTCAGAAATCCCGTCAGCCGTTAGATCGGACAGGAGCTGCATGAGGTTTACCATCGGGAAAAGCCAAGGTGGAATCCTGAAAGGAGGGTTGACTCATCGGGGTTTCACATATCGGGAATCCCGTGAGCCAATGCATTGCGGCATTGAAAAGCTCGAAACCCCAACGAGTGGTAAGATTGCAGTCACGGGGATAACGGTCATATGGGCCAGGAGCCTAGCCAGGAGAGGTAGTGCATAAAGAGCGCGTCGGATTTTCCAGGATCACGTGTTGGAAATGCCAAAGAAACAATGCAACAGGAATCCCGATTTCTCGATATACAAAATCCCAACGTAATCTAAGCCGTCAAATCAAGATCACATCTGAACCATCGATTCGACTCACGTCAGCAAACCACGTCAGCTAGGAACACATGGCACAACCAGGTAATGACAAGTGTCAGACTGATTCAACATGCCAAGCACATGTAAGTCACGAATCAGGGTGACACGTGGAAGTTATTTAACACATGTGACGTTAGTAGACGTACACCTTGTCGGAGTTTCGGGGATCGAGAGTTGGACATGTAAAAAATTGTTGACATTAGGAATCTCGATATCGCGATATGTGAAATCTGAGCCGTCAGATTAAGGTTGAATATGGATCGTTGATTCCAGTCAATGGAGAGGCATCGGGGGATCAAGAGTTGGACATGTCAAAGATTATTGACATCAGGAATCTCAATATTGTGATTTAATCGCTGTCGTTGAATAGAGATCAGATCTGGATTGTTGATCAAACTCCATATCAGAGTTTTGCGAATCACGACATAGAGAGGCAAAGAACTCAATGCATTAAGAATGCCGAAATCATGAAATCTCGATTCAATTGTAGCCATTGAATCAAGATTAGATCTGGACCATGGAATCATAGGACATGTGGCAAGTGATCAAAATGTCGTTGACTTGGGGTCAACGGTGCATAGTTTCAAAAATCGTGAAATGCGAAATCGTGAAAGCACCTTATGCATAAGGCTGTGGTCACAGCCCTTGGACACATCAGCGAGAGATGGAGGAAAGAGATAGATCAACCAAGCTCATTTTCGGGGATCGCGACTTGGAGAAGAAAGAACACAATGCAACAGGAATGCTGAAATTTTGAAACCAGATTTTAAGGCAAGATTAATAAAGCTCATCCAACGACATAGATTAACCTGAAGGAGATCTGAGGGCTACTATTGCACGACACAGTGAAACTTCCAGAAACCATCGATGGATTCAGCCAAAGGACTCGAAGACACTTGGGGATGATTGACAAAGAATGTGAAGAGCCTCTGAGAATCTTCAAGAGGGATGAAGATGTTCATGAAGGCGATTAACATCTGGATGGGCATTGAGGCCTGTAACTGTCACAGAGAAGACGAAGAGTCGCAAACTGCTAGAGAGGCTAAGGAATCTTATTATAACACCCAGTGATTCCAAACGTGTGTTTGAACTGCCAGAGAAGTCGAAGAGTCGTGATGATGATCACGCAGAGCACTTGAGATGTGGAGGAGATTGGCACGGTATGAGCATGCAGAGGAATGGCGATTATTGCATGCACAAGGTGCACAAAAGCTATAAATACATGGTACATAGAAGAGATAGGGCTGTTGTTGCTGTTGGAGTGTGTTGTGGTCGTTATTGGTGAAGGTGATTCATGTGTGAAGGAGGAGGAGAGTGCAGCAGCTGAATAGCACAAAAGAGGAACTATGCAGTGAATGGACATGGAGCATAGAGCATAAAAAGTGGAAGAACAGACAACACAAGTGATGTGTGCAGAAAGGCAATGAGGGAGACAGAGCAATGAAATGCAGCAGAACAATGATGAGTCTGGTAAGCCATTATTGAACATCATATCACTGTAATAAATTTCAGTAGCAAAGATTTATATTTCAGGGTGGTTGGGAGGAGCTAGGGAGGACTGGTGTCCTCAAAGGTTCAAGTGGGTGCTTGAACACATGGAGTTGGTGCTTCCTTCTAGTTGGTGCTAGAGAAACCAGGGATTTGGTGCTTCCTTCTAGTTGGTGCTAGAGAAATCAGGGAGTTGGTGCTTCCTTCTAGTTGGTGCTAGAGAAACCAGGGAGTTGGTGCTTCCTTCTAGTGGGTGCTAGAGAAAACAGAGAGTTGGTGCTCTCAACAAGTTGCATCTTGCAAAACTGAGG
>ML797773.1:192938-224895 GCA_009831015.1 Picea engelmannii | reverse complement strand
ATATTCCCATAAAATATCATTTTCTAAGAGAGCAAGTCACCAATCAGATTGTTCAGGTCCATTACATTCCCACTACAGAACAAATTGCAGACATCTTTACTAAGCCCCTAGCCAAGACACCATTTGAATATCTCAGACAGAAGCTAGGTGTCATTTTGTTTCACACCTAAAAAGTCCATCTTGTTAGGGGGAGTTTTGCATTGTTTGAATATCTAATGCCTCCTAAAATTACTGCAATAGCTCAGGGGGAGCATGTCTCTTCTTTGACATTGATGTCAAAGGGGGAGAAAAGAATTTTGGTGCCTTAGTTGCCATCAATGCCAAAGGGGGAGATTGTTGGCAAATGTTTAACATGTAGCGTATGCTTGTCATTGATGGCAAGTACAACAGTGAAGATGGCAGGATCAAAGTGTGCATCGATTGAAAAACAGGATTTGGAAGTGAAAGCTCAGGAGGAACAACGTCGAGGAGAATGTGCGTAGCAAAGCTCAAGATACAGGAGTTCACAGAGGAGAAGGAAGACAAAGGTCGAGGCCTTTGAGAACTTGTAATTCTCCCAAGGTTGGGAGGAAAGTGTGCAAAGCTCAGGAGGGAGCACAACCGCCGTCATATCAGCTGAAGAAGAAGATCTGGACCATTAGTTTCTACGTCCAGGAGGAGCTTAGGAGAAGCCTACAGAAGGGAGAGATCGAGAGACGTTGGATCTCATTCAGAAATCCCGTCAGCTGTCAGATCGGACAGGAGCTGCATGAGGTTTACCATCGAGAAAAGCCAAGGTGAAATCCTGAAAGGAGGGTTGACTCATCGGGGTTTCACATATCGGGAATCCTGTGAGCCAATGCATTGCGGAATTGAAAAGATTGAAACCCCGATGAGTGGTAAGACTTTGGTCACGGGGATAACGGTCATATGGGCCAGGATCCTAGCTAGGAGAGCTAGTGCGTAAAGAGCACGTCGGAGTTTCGAGGATCGTGTGTTGGAAATGCCAAAGAAACAATGCAACAGGAATCCCGATTTCTTGATATACAAAATCCTGACGTAATCTAAGCCATCAAATCAAGATCACATCTAAACCGTTGATCCAACTCACGTCAGCAAACCACGTCAGCTAGGAACACGTGGCACAACTAGGTAATGACAAGTGTCAGAATGATTCAACATGCCAAGCACATGTAAGTCACAAATCAGGGTGACACGTGGCAATTATTTAACACATCAGACGTCAACAAATGTACACCTTGTCGGAGTTTCGGGGATCGAGAGTTGGACATGTCAAAAATTGTTGACATTAGGAATCCCGATATCGCGATATGTGAAATCTGAGCCATCAGATTAAGGTTGAATCTGGACTGTTGATTCTAGTCAATGGAGAGGCATCGGGGATCGAGAGTTGGACATGTCAAAGATTATTGACATCAGGAATCCCGATATCGTGATATGCGAAATCACGATTTAATCGCAGTCGTTGAGTAGAGATCAGATCTGAATCATTGATCAAACTCCATATCAGAGTTTCGCAAATCGTGACATAGAGAGGAAAAGAACTCAATGCATCAAGAATGCCAAAATCATGAAATCTCGATTCAATCGTAGCTGTTGAATCAAGATTAGATCTGGACCATGGAATCACAGGACATGTGGCAAGTGATCAAAATGTCGTTGACTTGGGGTCAACGGTGCATAGTGTCGAAAATCATGAAATGCGAAATCGCGAAAGCGCCTTATGCATAAGGCTGTGGTCATAGCCCTTGGACACATTAGTGAGAGATGGAGGAAAGAGATAGAGCAACCAAGCTCGTTTTCGGGGATCGCGAATTGGAGAAGCAAGAACACAATGCAACAGGAATGCCGAAATTCCGAAACCAGATTTAAAGGCAAGATTAATAAAGCTCATCCAATGACATAGATTAACCTGAAGGAGATCGGAGGGCTACTGTTGCACGACACAGTGAAACTGCCAGAAACCATTGATGGATTCAACTAGAGGACTCGAAGACACTTGGGAATGATTGATAGAGAATGTGAAGAGCCTCTGAGAATCTTCAAGAGGGATGAAGATGTTCATGAAGGCGATTAACAGCTGGATGGGCATTGAGGCCTGTAACTGTCACAGAGAAGACGAAGAGTCTCAAACTGCTAGAGAGGCTAAGGAATCTTAGTATAACACCCAGTGATGCTGAACGCGCGTTTGAACTGCCAGAGAAGTCAAAGAGTTGTGATGATGATCACGCATATCACTTGAGATGTGGAGGATATTGGCGCGGTATGAGCATGCAAAGGAATGTCGATTATCACATGCACAAGGTGCACAAAAGATATAAATACACGGTACAGAGAAGAGATAGGGCTGTTGTTGCTGTTGGAGTGTGCTGTGGTCATTATTGGTGAAGGTGATTCATGTGTGAAGGAGGAGGAGAGTGCAGCAGCTGAATAACATAGAAGAGGAACTGTGCAGTGAATGGACATGGAGCACATAGCATAAAAAGTGGAAGAACAGACAATGCAAGTGATGTGTGCAGAAAGGCAATGAGGGAGACAGAGCAACAAAATGCAAAAGAACAATGATGAGTCTGGTAAGCCATTGTTGAACATCATATCACTGTAATAAGTTTCAGTAGCAAAGATTTATATTTCAGGGTGGTTGGGAGGAGCTAGGGAGGACTGGTGTCCTCAAAGGTTCAAGTGGGTGCTTGAACACATGGAGTTGGTGCTTCCTTCTAGTTGGTGCTAGAGAAACCAGGGAGTTGGTGCTTCCTTCTAGTTGGTGCTAGAGAAACTAGGGAGTTGGTGCTTCCTTCTAGTGGGTGCTAGAGAAAACAGAGCGTTGGTGCTCTCAGCAAGTTGCAGCTTGCAAAACTGAGGTTGTAGCCTCATTATGAGTTGGTTCTCATATGTATGATACTGTAAAGAATGTAAATATTACTTATCATATAAAGAAAAAGAGGTTTTTACCCTGCATGGGTTTCCTCAGGGAATATCTGTCTCTGTGTTTCTCATATATGTGAATGATGTTGAAAGTGTTATTGTTTATTTCCCTGCATTATTGTGATCATCATTCAGTGTCTCTACAAAGAGTTTAAAAGAACCATAATTGTTTAAACACGATAACAACTGATTCACCCCCCCCCTCAGTTGTCCAACATCTTCTTACTTCCCGGAGTATTCTATCCTCGTCAGGTTTACACGTGGAGGTAAATACCTCCCGCAAATACCATAATATTAACACTCCCTCCTAGCTAGGGAGGTATTACAGGTAATGGTCTTGAGCACAAAAACATACCATTCACCCAGTAGCATCAACATAATTGTATAGACTAGATCATGACTAGATCATGAGCACCATCATCATCATCAGTGTCATCAGCTGCATCATCTCTCAAAACCATACTCTATCTGAGTAATCAGACATGATGCTCACTCCACAGAGTGATACAAGAGCCATTCTTCTAATCTAGAAGAGTAAATGTTCTGAACCATTTTCCGTCTGGGAAATCTCTATTCTTTGATTATCCATCCAATACTGCTGATAGTCTTCAAGGCAATTGAAACAAAATAGAACACAACTGTGTCTATCCATAGTAGTACATAACTACAATCCAGTGGTACACTACCACACCAAGTTACACACAAGTACTTGATCAACAACGTATAGTCACAAACAGTGGAACACATCCATCACAGTAGTATACATCTACTGTCATACAATCTTCATAACAATCATATGATATCAACCTGCACAGAAACAATGTTATGATATAAACTGAATCATCTGGGCCAATCTTTCACTCACATCTGTGAGATCTGAAAGAATATCTTCCCTCAGAGTAGAACAATGAGATATCTGGACTATTCTTCTCAATCAAGGAATGTCTGTCCCTGATTGTTGAGCCTAGACCATTCCCCACCCTGGGCCATTCTTCCTACACTAGTCAAAGTGCACCCTAGAGATAATGTATAAAACCTAAGGAATGACTGTCTGAACCATTTCCCCTGTTAACCACAAGAGGAAAATACTGTCCTGCATCAACCTCCAAAATGAACCATTCCTCATGTTAACCACAATGAGAAATTGTTGTCCGACAAGGTGGGCCAGTCTTCTTGAGTAACCCTCAAGAAGAGAGACTTCCCTAGACCACTCCCCATGTTAACCACAATGGGAAGTCATTGTCTATGATACATCAGAAATCTGGACCATTTCCCATGTTAACCACAATGGGAAATTGTTGTCCGTCATAAATCTCAATCCACTTTTCGAACAGGAAAGAATCTGTCCAAGATGGACTATTTTTCAATGAATGTCTTAAATAATATTTTCAGTGCTTCCTCCCAATCTGGGAGTCATCTCTTCATTTTTCAATAAATAAGTCATCTCCACGAGCTCCATCTTGAGTAAGCAAACTCTTTCATCTTGGAAAGAATCTTTACCAAAATGTCTGCTTATCTTCTCATCCGTGGAGATATGTATTGGAGAACCACTTTCTCCTTTCCGGAATTCATCACATATAATGTAATGCTTGATTTCAAATGTTGTACTTTGGTCTGGAACACTAGCTTTCTCTGAAAGCTTCATGTAGCTCTGATCAATAGAGTATATCTCTATTGGAAAACTAGAATATATCCATGTGGCATTTCTTCTGTTATCATGAGATTTGATCTATTGAGTAATCATCTTGATACAATGTCTCTGTTATAGAAAATATTCACCATGCTTCTGCTGTGCACTGGAGGTTCTCCACCAAGTTGTCTTTTTCCATACAAGGGTCTCTTTCTGGTATGCCTCAAAGTCTTGAGGTTTCTCTTCATACACTCTTTTTTCATTTAGCTGATGTAGAAATCCAACTCATGGGTGTTGCGGATGATATAATGACTCATGTAGGGATATGTTTGGTTTACTGGAACAAGTAATCATCATACTCTTCTCCCTCCATATGGGATAACCTCTAGTTCTAGATCTCACAATGCTTTCATTCATAATTCTTCCATACACTGTTCTTCATCATGACTTTCAGTTCCTTTGCTTGATTGCTTTTATTGATTTTATATCAGGCTAACAATTTGGTGATTCTTGATGCAATGACAGGTTGTTCTTGCTTCTCTTTCTTTCTTGGAATCTTCGTGTTCTTCCTCGTGTTTAGCTCTTGGGTCCATGGAGTAGATTCCATTCCCTAAAGATTCCATTTCTTTCTTTCATCATAGGATCACAGATGTGGATGGACAACCAAGGATACTTAGAGGCTTTTCTTCGAAGAAGTCTTCTTTTGCGGTTGAACTGAACACGTACTATCTTTCATGGTTACTACCATGGATATATACTTCATCATCTTCAATGGATCATAGGATTAGGTCCCTCCTAATCCTTGCTTCATGTAAGAGTGCATATAACCAACTCCCTCCATCTAACATAGTCCACTCTTCCATCTGCATCTTCATTGTCTTATGCAATATATAATTAGCTTTCTCTGTCTAGTCGAGTCCATTATTGTTGTCTTCTACAAAACATCATAAGTCTTTCTCCAATTTCCTCTCGATTGCTGACTTCTTTCTGTCTTTGCTTCTTCTAGGTATCTTCATGATTGATTCAACTTATCTTGCAATAGCTTCCACATGATTTTATTGATGTATTTCATTCTTTCATGTATTATCCAATGATATCAATCCTTATCTTGTTGTTCTTCGATTGGTATAGTTCTTCTTGGAACACATTATCTTCCAAGAGATAGATATACAAGATATATACAGAGACGATGCAAACAAGATATGTACAAGGAATAAGAAGAGTATTGTTACCTTCAAAAGAAGAAGTCTCTTTCGTCCTGCTTAGTCTTCTTTGTAGGTTCCTTTTCTTCAACAACTGATGCTTCATGTTTCTCCTTCATTTCCTTTAGCTCGGGACAATGATTCTTGTAGTGGCCATACTTTCAACAGTTGAAGCATTGTACTTCTAAAATGTCTTGATTTGACTTCCTCCTTGAACCAAACTTCCTTTTGTTCCTAAAATTCTTGAATCTTTCTATGAAGGCTTGATCATCGTACTTCTTTTGGGGTTTCTCTTTTGCACTGATCCTTGATTCTTATTAAGAACAACAAGTCCAAAGTTCTTCAAATGTCGGATACTCCTTCCTTGTGTTCATGCTTGCGGCAAATGCATCCCACGTCTTAGGAAGACCATTGAGTACTATGTTTACCAATTCCTTCTCTGAAGTGATCTCTTCAATAGCTTGTAGTTGATCTCTTAACTGGGATATCCTCACAAAGTATTATGTTATGTTGTCATCATCATTCATATTCATGTCACGGAGCTCATTCTTCAAACTCATAAATTGTCCAATGTTTCTGACTGAGAAGAGATTTGTTAGGGCATCGTACATCTTCTTCGATGAGTCAATATGGAAGATGTAGGGTATCAAGTGGTCTTTTATAGATTCCACTATGATACTCATAGCATTGATGTCACCGTCTTTGAACTTCTCCATAGATGCAACGTTCTGCGGTTCCTTCTCTTTTCCTTCTTCAAACTCTAGTTTCATGATCTTTCCTTTCACGATATCCAACACTTTATTCTTGGCAAGGATGAGGTCAATCCTTGTCTTCCATGCTATGAAGATAGAGGCCCCATCTAACTTGTTTTCTGACTTCATAGAATAAGTCATGGCTTATTTGACTTGGTCAAACCCTAGATTTGACCACAAACTCAAACTTGATGTCTTGGCTTGCTGAGAGTACCAAGAGATGCGATAGGCTAGGGTGCACTGATCTATCCAGAGATTAGGTCAATATTTTCACTTAAGGTGCCTCAACGAGAGGTTTAGGGTTTCTGCAACTGCACCTGCTAGTAACCCTAGCGACAGTGTCTTGGAAGCTGCTTCTTCCAGTAACCCTAGCAGCAGTTCCTCAGGGAGCTCAATATCCTAGTGGCTATGTTTCCTTCCAACATTTAGACTAAATGAAGGAGGTGTGGGCCCATAACCTGTTAGAATATAATGGATGTGCTCATTTTACCATTGACAATATCTCTATTGTCACCCAACCATAGGCCGAAGCCACCCTCCGAGCACCTTAACCTTGACAGAGAATCACTCCGGAAGCAAACCCTAGGCTATATAGCCAAGAAAAGGATAACGCACCTTTCCCCAAGGATAGCGCACCAATAAGATTTGATCATATTTTCAAAACCCTAGCCAAGAGATACTCCAAGCATAATAGCTAGTTGCAGCAGTTGCAACGACAACTGTCCTCCAAACCTGCACAGAAACTGAGCAACTACAGTGCGCACAAGTGCTGCTTTGCAATTCTGAGACTACCTGCCAGAATGAGAACTGACCTCCTGTATTTATACTAATTATGGTTAACTGCCTGGGCCGACTTCCCATTCTGGGTATCTTTCTGTTCATTATATATTATTATTTCTGGCCGACTTCTTCTCTTGGAGGCTAATAACCTAATATAATTTATCTTCTTGAGCTGACAAGTCTTCTAGGGTTATTAGCCAACTCATTAGGGTTTCTTCTTGCTTCCCGGAGTATTCTATCCTCGTCATGTTTACACATGGAGGTAAATACCTCCCGCAGCTACCATAATATTAACACTAGAAACCCCGAACGAACTCGTGTCTACCGACTTCCTGGTATTGGGCAATTACTCCTATGATTCCCACTTCAGGGACTTTGCTCCTCTACTGTCCACCGTTCCTCTTACCCAAAACTCTAAAATAATATTTCATGAGGAACCACCGACGCCGATAGAGAACGCTCTCTTTTGCCAAAATCCTGCGATTGAGTTTATGAGACGAGAGATCGGTAAGCAAGAAATCGGTATAGAAGAAAGGGTGATTACTGTTCACAGATTTGGACCCTCTTCTTTGATGGATCCAAATCCCAAGAAAGGTCAAGAGCAGGGTGTATCATTATCAATCCTAAAGGACATCGTTATTTCCTATCCTATAGGTTAGAATTCAAATGTACCAACAACACTGTCGAGTATGAAGCTCTAGTACAAGGATTAAAGAAAGCCCTAGATCTAGGTGTCAAGGAATTGAAGGTTTTCAGGGATTCTAAGATCATTGTCAGACAAGTGAGGAATAATATTCATTGTAATTCGCGTCATCTTAAGAACTACCAGCAGGAGGTGCATAGGCTAATAGAGCGCTTTGACGCTTTCAATATTACTGCGATCCCGAGAGCAAAGAATGTTCTTGCCGACTCCTTGGCCACAACCACTTCTCGACTGTTGCCTTTAGAATATTATGAAGCCTCCCGATTCACTGTAGAGTTTCTCTACAAACCGTCGGTTCCAGACAATATTTGTAATTGGAAAGTCTTTGAAGGTGATGAGAAAATCATAAACTTCTTGACCAACCAAGACAATTTCAAAGACCTAGCCATAGATGATGAAGCATTCTGAGAGAAAACAACTGAAACTAATTGCCAAACATGACAAGATGTTGAAAAGTTGAAGGCTCACACAATCCCAAAGGGGATAGCTAATCTAGAGAGTCTATTTGATCTAAAGGATCGTTTTCAAGGACCCATAAATGTGAATACCGGTAGCTCTTGCCCCCTCCATGAAACTGTGAATCTTGGGACTCCAAAGAACCCGAAGAATGTTAATCTCGGAAAAACTATGTCTAAGGAAGAGAGGAAGTCCTACCTCAAATTATTCAGGCAGTACCAGGATGTTTTCGCATGGTCCTACAAGGATTTGAAAACATACGATACCCGCATTATTCAACACACAATCTCGTTGAAACCTGAAATGAAACCTTTCCAGCAAAAAGCTCCAAAAGCATCACCTGTCCCTAGAGCCTCTCATGTATCAGGAATTAAGGAAAATCCTGGATGCAAGGATAATTTTTTAGGTTAGACACTCTGCCTGGGTGGCAAATCTCGTTCCGGTAAGGAAACAATTGGGAGAAATCCGACTATGCGTAGATTTTCGGAACCTCAATAGAGCTTTAGAGAAGGACAATTATCCGGTCCCGCCGATGGAGCAACTCTTGCAGACCGTGTCGGGCTCATAGATTTTTTCCTTACTAGACGGTTTCTCAGGCTACAACTAAGTGTTGGTTTCAGAGGAAGACCAACATACAACTCCCGCTACCCCATAACAAGAAATCTATGCAGTCCTTTTTTGGGCAAATCAATTTTGTGAGGAAATTCACTCCTGATTTCGCCGAAATTATCAAACCTTTACAAAAGATGATTCATAAGGATGCTTTATTTAAGTGGTATGATGAGCAAAAAAACGCTTTTAACGATATCAAATCCGCCATATCCTGGGCTCCGGTGTTGCGAAGTCTCGATTTTAATAGAGATATTTTTCTTTACACTTTCGCCTCTGACCAATCGCTAGTGGCGGTTTTAACCCAGAAGGATGATGACAACAATGAGGCCCCAATGTCCTTTATAAGTACCAATCTTCAAGGAGTTGAGCTCAATTACCCTGCCATAGACAAACATGCCTACGCGGTCTATAAGGTCGTAAATCATTTCAGGTCTTACACCTCAAGAATCACACTAAGGTGATTGTGCCACACCCTGCGGTTCAATCCTTGTTTACCCAACAAGAGATGGGGGAAAAAAGAGGGAAATGGATGGCAGTAGTCCAGGAATTTGATCTAGATATAAAACCTGCCAAGCTAGTAAAGGGGCAAGGTTTGTGCAAGCTCGCAGCTGAAGCACAGGATCAAGCAAATGAAGATCCCGGGTGGGAAAACAAAATGATGCTATGGTGCAACGAAGTAGCATACATCTCCCCAAGAAAATACTCATGGTACAAGGATTTAGCTTATCTTTTACATCACAGAGCTTGTCCCGAGAACCTCAACCCGAGGGAAAGGAGAGCCCTGAGATTGAAATCTGCACAATATCGCCTTATAAATTCGGTGCTCTTCCGGATCAATTATGATGGGGTACTATTGATATGTCTCGAACGAGAAGACATGGAAAAGGTGCTAAATGAACTCCATGATGTCCCCGCCAGAGGACACTTTGTAGGGAACACTACCACCCATAAGATTATGAGAGTCGGCTATTACTGGACCACCTTGTTTAAAGATGCTCATACTCACACTAGGAACTGTAAGACTTGCCAAATAAGTGACGGAAAGGAGAATAGGGAAGCAATCCCACTTCATCCCGTGACTGTCTCCAGGCCTTTTAAGCAGTGGGGGTTGGATATCATAGGAGAAATTATTCCTAGTTCTTTAAAACTCCACAAGTACATTCTTACTACTACTGACTATTTCACGAGATGGGTAGAGGCCATTCCTCTGACTCATGTAAATGAGAAGGTAGTAATCCAATTTATAGAACAACAATTGATCACAAGGTTTAGTGCCCCCTCCATTCTGGTCTTTGATAATGCAACTTACTTTTCTTCTACCCCGTTAATAGAGTTTGATTTGGACAAAGGGATCATGATCAATTACTCTGCAAATTACTACCCTCAAGGAAACGGTGTGGCAGAGTCAACTAATAAGAACCTGGTAATAATTTTGAATAAGACGGTTACATATAACCAAAGAAATTGGCACAACCAACTCCATAATGCCCTATGGGCCGATAGAGTCACGCCCAAGGAAGCTGTCGGGAATTCCCCATACTTTTTGGTCTACGGACAAGAAACCATTCTCCTAAACGAGCTTTATCTACCATCTCCCCAATTGGCCCAAGATTCCAATGAGGAACTCTCATTGGACATACAACAGAGAATTGACACTATGCTCATGCTGGAATAATAGAGAAAAAAGGCTAGGTTAAAATTCCTAGCTCATCAACAGATAGTGAAATGATGGTTTGATAAACATAAGGCTAAAGAAAATAACTTTGAGGTAGGAGACTTAGTGTTGAAGTGGGACAAAGAAAACGAATCAAAGGGAAAACATTCTAAGTTTCAAAGCCTATGGCTTGGACCTTTCCAAGTGGTCGAGAAAATCGGGGTAGGTACCTATCGACTGCATAATCTGAGAGGGGAACTTGATACCCTCTTAGTGAATGGCCAATCCCTAAAATGATACTTTCATTAAAAAAAAATAAAAAAAAATTGTTGTGATATGTGTAGGTATGAATAAATGTGTGTTTGTTATGAACTATAGATTTTGTATTTGCCTAGTGAATCGCCATTTTTTGAGCACTCAACACACCCTAAAAAAGAAGGTCTATGAATTTTCTTCTTTTGGGTACCACTCAATCTCTTGCATCGATTGTCTACACTTCAGTTATGAAACTGATACCTTTACTTAATCTTATACGTTTCCTGATTGAATTAATTAAGAGGACTTGACAACCACTCAAGGAATTGGTGACCCAAAAGTTTCCCCAACGCGCTTCAAAGGTTCGACATCAGTAAAAGTTGTAAGATGGCGAAAATAGCTCGAAAAGTCAAAACAACCGAGTACCGAACTTCTTTAGTGTCAGTTGATGAAAGAGTTTCTTTCCTACGAATAGTCCCAGGAAAGATCTCGCCAAAGGCTGATTCATTTAGTTTCGACAGAAAGACGTAATAGTAAGTTCCATGCAAAGGGAAGAGTGATACCGGTGACCTTCGACCCCCGATATGTTGACGCGAGCGAAGTCCCAAGTAAGATACTTACCTACTAACGAATGCCTTTTATAATTAATTATTTTTAATGATCCAGGGTTGATAATGCCATGTAAGCATCAATCGATATTAGAAATCTCACAAAAAGAAACTTATCAACAAAACCACAGTACAACAATAATGATTGCAAGATCTAATAATGTGTGCAAACTAATAATTTGAGATAAGAAAACACAGATTAATTGTCTATAATAAAGCATAATACATTTAAAATACTTTCGATATTTAGTATTAAGGGCTCTTGCCAAGTTCAGATCACATACAACTAAGCCACGCCGCAACCAACTAGCCTGGTAGCAGTAAAACCAAGAATACCTTTACAACAAAAGAACAAAAAAGGAAAATTTGTACTAAGCGACACCCAGGAGAATGTAAGTCACATGATCACCCATTATGCCTTTCCCACATGCAAACCTTTCCCCAGGTCACTACTGGCACTTGGCACTGTGTTCTTTTCCTCCGTCGCACTTTGCGCCTCGCGCAGCTGCACAATTGTATCCTGGGCTTCCCAAAGCCGTCTCTGAAGCCAAACCGTGTTTGCTGCGTGACCCTGTGATGACGATATCTCTTGGTCTTTTGCCGCCAAATGATGTCGTATCTCTCTATTTTCTTGGTAGAGTTTAGCTATCGCAAGTTTATCCCTCTCTAACTGTTGAGAGGGACTCTTGACGGAAGGACCCGATTCTTTTCCTCTTCCCTTTCATCTCCCATCTCCTCTGTCGATAATCTCAACTAGCTCTGATAAGTGAGGAAGCCTCACAAGCTACTCAACAGCTAGACGTGCGCTCAGCTCAACCAAAAGGCGGGTTTCCTCCCCTTTGGCTGTATCCTTTATAGGCCTCCCTCTTCTCTATGGTTTCGGCTCCTGCGAAGGCACATTTACTAGCATACCTTTCTTAGACGCACCCTTTTCAGATTTAATCTCCATTGAGGACGCCGACACCATATCTAAGCCAAAACCTGCACCTCCTATTGGGCTTTCAAGGGCATGTGAAGATGACCAAAAAGAATCCCAGGCATGCTGGGGCTTAGACCTGACACTACGACTATCCCATGGACCCCGTCCCATGTTTGGAGGAGATCCCATTATGCAGTAGTGTAGCAACTCAGTCGTCCGTAGGTGACGTAGGATGTCTACATAGAACTTCACCAAGATGAATTTGCTAGACCAGAATTCCAGAGAGTATAAGCTCGACATAAGCATAAGATTTCCCACAGAACTCCCAGAATTTATAGAAAAATAAAGGAGCGAAACATAGCGTTCCAGTGCAACACTCGCACGTCATGACATGGTGTTTAAATACTCGACGCACCACAGCTGTTTGACAGATGCAATCCAGAGCATGTAAACGTCACCGATCGAAGTTACAAAGAACGTCTGGTATGATCCTTCCGATCTTTCTCCAAACCTCCATTATTTAAAGAATGATGTTTTACACGCTTGATAATATGGATTCTGGAGGCATTTAACGACTTTCCTTTTATGGTGTCTGACATTTTGGGGAGTATGCACGCACACGCTCACCTTTGATGTCTACTTTTGGGCACCAAAGGTCAAATAATTACTATGACGATTTAAAACGCTCATGGATGTCATACTTGATTTTCCACTTCATGATACGCTGACATAATTCATCTTAACCAAAAGGAGCGGCGAATTCGGCTAGGTCATCACAGGTCATTCTAAGGAGCAACTGAGATAAAGTAAGTATTAAATGACTAAGACTAGCGGGTTACAGAGGTACGTATTAGTATTTTCAATTTATTTATGTCTTATCATAGGTTGCTCGAATCGCTAAACTTCTTCTATCTTGATTGCAGGAAAGAATACTCCTCGATTAGCCAAACAAAGCTTATCCTGTGGCCTCGTTGAAAGACTCAAAAGGAACGTTGAAGCCGAATCATCGACGAAATGAAGGATTCTGGGTTCTCCGAGAGCGGCGCCCTCGATCAGTTTATTGACTCAAGCGACATGTTCGAGATACATACCGAACAAAACTTGCTATAGGCCAAAGAATGTGCAAGGATAGCCGATGCAAAGCCAGGGCAAGTGCAACAATTCGCGGAATTCCCGATCAGAGATCAAACCTTGCTGCAACAGTTGAACACCAGTTTGGCACAGTACCGAACGCATGCAGTGGATATCATAGGAGTATATGCAACTCCAATGGAACAACACAGATTCCCATCAGCTCAAACCTGTGAAGAACTGTTTATCAGTTGGTCTGAATATGAAAGAAGTCATCCTTTTCAAGAACTATCCTGTATAGACTGTTAAAGAAACTATTGGATGACCACGCCACATGGCAATTTTTGTTTGGTTCAAACTATACTTAGCCGTTAATTTCGATTGAATTTCATATTATAAATAGAGACATCGACCGATTAGTCAGAGGTCGATGGTTGTTGTAAGAACTATTTCCTTTTTGGTTGTTGATAATTATTTTGAGACTGTTATGAATTGAGAAGTCCTTCTAGACCAAAGACAAGCTATTTTCATCATATGTATGTGATTGGAGTTGGAGAAGAATTAGTTCCTATCCTGTTCCATGAATGATGCAGTAAATGAGTAAGAGCAATTGATTCTGTTGTCAAGTTATCTGGTGCAATGTTTTGATGTTCTTTTCTTAATGATGAAGATAAATAGTTGTGTTGTTATGTGATGAAAGTTAATGTAGATGAATTATTTTGCTTACCGTGATCTTGATTACATATGTGTTTTCTTTCTGTTAATTAGTTTTTCTCAGACAATAATTCGATGTTCATTTGGTTAATGTATTAGTACTAGGCCCTTTGGCATATAATCACTGCCTGCATGTTTGAGCAGTGGGTTATCCCAAGCTTAGCCTCTTCCTAGTAGTTGAAACTCAATCCTTTTACTTGTCAAGTTGGCTTATGTCATCTTGCATCTATCAAACTATTCCCACTCAATAGAAAATACAGAAAAGAATGGTCCTACCTAAAGGGAGATCCTTCACAAGAAAACAAAAAGCCCATCGATAAATTGGCCGGATCGCAAGATCTGGAGAACCATTCCATCTCAAACATTGTAGGGTCTAATTGGGCCTCAGTGGTGGGTTTGGTTCCTGCTGTTGAATCAAGGGATTTAAGACCCATCAACGGGTTGTTTGGCTGACCCCTTCGCCTTCAAGCAAAGGGTAAGAAAGAGGGATGAGGTGAAGAGTTCCAAGCCTAATAAACCCATTGTATGAGTAGATAATAGTTTCAGAGATGGTGAGTAGAAGAATTAAACACAAAGTCTTTCCATGTCTGGAGAAATAATGTACTTGAGCTTTGAATGGACATGCAACAATCACAAACTGAGAGTGTGGTCTGATCACAAAATAATATGGAGCCAATTAAAAAATAATTAGGTTGGAGAAGGAGCAATTGAGATAGGGAAAACTTTGAAAGACAAAATGCTTGTTTCCAAAGATAGGGAACAAGACATCTAACCATCTTTGTTGTTATCAATACTTAGGTTTAGTTTTGATTCTTTGGAGCTGTGATATAATTCTGAAGAGGAAGAGATGGAAATAACGTAAGTCTATTTCAAACACCTAGAGAATGAACAATATACAAAAGCTTCTTTGAGAGGCACAAAGATTGTCCCAAAGTTTATCTAGTAGAATATCTCAAGTATTAATGCACAAGGATAGTAAGAACACTCAATAAGGTTTTGTCCCACTTGCATGTAATTCATCTATCGATAAAGAACTAAAAAAACCATTATTTGTTGATTTTCCCAAATGGGTTTATAGCGTTAAATCTGTGTTATTAGTGTGACTGATTTATTTAGCACTATTTTATGCCTTTAAATTAGAACCCAAAAGTAATGCACAATGAAATAGAAAAAATATAGAAGCATTTTAGTTTATCAAAATTAATGTGTTGGTGAATCGAATCATCCATAAGCTAAAAAAAAAATTACATATCAAAATTAGATAAAATATAGGCATCAATAAATTATAATATTTTCTCTTACACCTTATTTCCCCTCTCTAGAAGTCATAGTCCCTGATGCTCACTTGCATGGTTTCGACATTATAATATGTATATGTTTTAAAGACAAAAATACACGATGGGAATGTTTATATGCTCATTGAGTAATTAGTGTATCATAACATGTTAAAGTGAAATACAATAAAAGTTATAGCCCTCCAACCAAGTTATTATTACACATATTCATAACTAATCTGTATAATCTCAGGGTGAAACTAGGTTATTATAGGTGGGCATAGGTGGATTGGAGGGTTGATAATATGAATGTTTAAGAATGGTAGGAGTGCATACTAGCTAATGTAGGTTTGGTGAATTCTAAGTTTTATTGAGATGTATGAAGTCAATGAAGGTGCATCGCCCATCACACTGAGGATTAGTGGAGAGTACAGATGGAAAAGATAGAGGGAAAGGGGGAAGTATAGATGGAAAATATAGAGAACCAAGATGGCAAGGAAATAATAGGGATAGGAGTGATATGGAAAGGAAGTTGAGGCATGACGAGGGATAGAGTCTAGATGCACAATAAGAGATTGCAATAAGATTGCATAACGAGGTTGTTTGGATGGTGCATTAGACATTGGACATGATATTAAGAATGAAGTAAATGGGTTTGTGAGTGGTACATTAGAGTCATGTAATCATTTAGAAGTGGAATTTCTTAATAAGGAATTTGATGAAGAATTATAGAGTATCATTTAATCATTTTCCAACTTGGAATTGCAAGATAGATCTATTTCTAGATAGAATTGCGAGTTTATGGAAGAAATATGAGGATGAATCCTCCCAACCATCGACGTTTCTCCTTGTTCCCTTTACATTTGTGGGAAGCTAGTGTTTGTTTATTGTTTATATAAAAGTTGTAGACAATTTATAGAAGAAGGTGAAAGGAGGATCTTGCATAAGAGGTAAAGGACTTAGGAATGTTGGTCCACCATTCAACCAACTACTTTGAATTTTGCTAGCATAATGACAATTGCATCAATGTAGATGGATTCATTACTTCAAATTTCAACATCCCATAGAAGGGAAAATGAAGACACCATTAAGCAACATTGGTTTATTATCAAAGCCATATGCATTGTGAAGAACACTAAAAACAATGTTACAATTGTCAAGTTTGTGGGTGACAAATGTGTTCTTATCTAATGGAATGCAAGTGCCTCACTAATGCCCCTTTTTTATCTTATGGTGCAGACTTACATTTACAAGTATAAATTTTAGGTTAGATTTACTTAAGATCCCTCAACATGCTTATGCCACACAAAATCACTTTTGAACCCAAAAAAACATGCTTTTTCAATAGAACATAAATGCCTAATCAAAGACTTTACTTTGTTATTTTGATATAAAATTGCAAACACACAAGTTAATGTATGATTTACCACTACACCATAACTCAACCTTATTAGTTCATGTCGTAGGCATAGAGGGACTATAGAAATCAATAATTTGTTGACTTCATATTAGTTTGTCCTTTGGCCACAAATATTTGCAGAAAATCTATTGTTGGAGCTAGGGAACTAAAAAACATTGATTTTTATATAATAAAAAGTACCATATATGTAATGATCTGATTGGATAACAGATTGGAGGTCTTATTGCCGGCTTCGCTATTCCCAATGTTTGATATGTTAGCATATCCAAACTTTTTGATTGTATATAGTCTTTTTGAATCATATATTTTTATTATGCATTGCTTGAAGGTGGATTAATGCTGGCATTAGTTCGAATGTTTGTCTTAGCATTTTCCGCTAGCATTGTCTTACATCATATACAGTGTTTTTTTTAATTTTTACTACTCATATTGAAATTTTTAGATATCCAAGGTTTATGCTACTACTATTATTATTATTCCTTTGTATTTGTATTGAAATGTATTGACACTTTTTTTGAGGTGCTTGAATAGGCCTGACAACTTAAATGTTTAGATGACGCGAGGTCCTCCAACCGGCCTGACAACTTAAATGTTTGCATACCACGAGGCCCTTAGACAACTTGACAACCTTAAATGTTTATCTATTCCTCGAAATTTTCCATACAATGTTGCAGTGATTTTGGACAATATTGTTATCTTCCACTGCTAGTTGAATATGCATTCTATGTTTCATCCTTCTTCTAGCCTTGCAATGCAATTTCATCATCGTTGAAGCTACATACATTATTTATTGGTTCGATGAGTGCTTCTTCTTCATTGGTTTGTCGGTTGCTATTTTTTGTTGTTGTTTGGTTCACAATTCGACCTGCGCTTCTGCCTTTCATCGTTTCAGAGTAAGTTTCCATGCCATAGTTTCATTTTCTATTCCTTATTTGTTGTTTAGTGTTTGTAGTTTTCAAGTAAGAATGTTTTCTTATTTCTACTGGCATTCTCATCATATGTTTCCGGTTCCTTCTGTGCTTCGGCTGTAGTTTCGTAATCATTGGAGATACATATGTTGTTTACTAGTTCGGTGGTTGTTGCTTGTTCGTTGGTTCGTTGGTTCGTCAGTTGTTGGTTGTGTTTGTTTGGATCAAGTTTACGATTTGGGTCCCTAGGGATGCATTTGTGGCTATTTGTGCTTTCTCGCTGGTTTGGTGCTTGCTGTTTTCTTTTGTTTTCTTCAGCTTTGTAGGGTTGGGGTTCTGCGTCGACAGTTAGAGTTGTTTTTTTTTTTTTTGAATAGGCCTAACAGCTTAAATGTTTACATGATGCGAGATCCTCCAACCGGCCTGACAACTTAAATGCTTGCATAACGCGAGGCCCTTAGACAACCTGAAAATATTAAATGTTTGTCTATTCCTCAAATTTTTCCATACAATGTTGTAGTGATTTTGGACAATATTGTTGTCTTCCACCGCCAGTTGAATATGCATTATATGTTTCATCCTTCTTCTAGCCTTGCAATGCAATTTCATCATTGTTGAAGCTACATACATTGTTTAATGGTTCAGTGAGTGTTTCTTATTCGTTGGTTTGTTAGTTGCTGCTTGTTGTTGTTGTTTGGTTCACAATTCGACCTGCACTTCTACCTTTCATCATTTCAGAGTAAGTTTCCATGCCATAGTTTCGTTTTCTATTCATTCTTTGTTGTTCAGTGTTTGCAGTTTGCAAGTAAGAATGTTTGCTTATTTCTACTGGCATGCTCGTCATATGTTTCTGGTTCCTTCTGTGCTTCAGTTGCAATTTTGTAATCGTTGGAGATACATATGTTGTTTATTGGTTCAATGGTTGTTGCTTGTTCGTTGGTTCGTCGGTTGTTGGTTGTGTTTGTTTGGATCAAGTTTACGATTTGGGGCCTTGGGGATGAAGTTGGGTCTATTCGTGCTTTCTCGCTGGTTTGGTGCTTGTTGTTTTCTTTTGTTTACTTTAGCTTTGCAGGGTTGGGGTCCTGCGCCGACAGCTGGAGCTGTTTTTTTTTTTTTTTGAATAGGCCTGACAACTTAAATGTTTACATGACTCGAGGTCCTCCAATCGGCATTTCAACTTAAATGTTTGCATATCACAAGGCCCTTAGACAACCCGATAGCCTTAAATGTTTATCTATTCCTTGAAATTTTCCATACAATGTTGCAGTGATTTTGGACAATATTGTTGTTTTCCACCGCCAGTTGAATATGCATTCTATGTTTCATCCTTCTACTAGACTTGCAATGCAATTTCTTCATCGTTGAATATACATACATTGTTTATTGGTTCTGTGAGTGCTTCTTCTTCGTTGGTTCGTCGATTGTTGGTTGTTGTTGTTGTTTGGTTCACAATTTGACCTATGCTTCTGCCTTTCATCATTTTGGAGTAAGTTTCCATGCCATAGTTTCATTTTCTATTCCTTCTTTGTTGTTCAATGTTTGCATTTTGCAAGTAAGAATGTTTTCTTATTTATACTATAATTCTCATCATATCTTTCCGGTTCCTTCTGTGCTTTGACTGCAGTTTCGTAATCATTGGAGATACATATGATGTTTACTGGTTCGGTTGTTGTTGCTTGTTCGCTGGTTCGCTGGTTCCTCGGTTGATGGTTGTGCTTGTTTGGCTCAAGTTTACGATTTGGGGCCCTGGGGCTGCAGTTGGGCCTGTTCGTGATTTCTCGCTGGTTTGGTGCTTGTTGTTTTCTTTTGCTTGCTTCAACTTTGCAGGGTTGGGGTCCAACACCGACAGTTGGAGCTGGTTTTTTTTTGTATTATTATTATCTTTTGGGCACTTTATGGTGTTCCTCCCCTGCATCCACGAGTGGACATGTGATTGTGTTATTTTCCTTGTATGTAGAGGTCGATATCTATTCTGCTGTGATATTTTGCTGGTGCTTCAGTGTTGACATGATAGAAAACAGTTGCATGATAAATAATTCGAGAAGTACATGTGAAATTGCAATATCCGTTGTTTTTTTGTTGAAATAAAACATATGCAAGATTCACTTATAAAACATGTATGGTGAAATGTTCCCATATGAAAATACATGTTATTTATCCTCTACACAGGCTGGTGTGACCACAATACAATTTGTCTTGTACTTGAGATATGATATGTACAACAAAGATACTGCAAAATTATATTTCCATGTCTGGAAGCATATCTGGGTAGTGGTCACAACCGTCGAAGGGCGTCGCCATGTGCAAACATTTAAGAAATAATGCAGCATGGAAGGCCTATTTACGTACACAACAATGACAAAGACTCTCGAATCACACAACAATAAAGAAAAAAATCACACATAGTAATAGTAATAAAAAAATAATAATATTACCTCAAATCAAATCACTTCAAACAATAGAGAAAAATCTTGTATCGTGGGCACAAAAGTCTATGTAGAGGATAAAGAACATGTATTTCCATGGGTGGAATCATATATGGATAATTTTCCACAGAAAACCAAAAATCGTTTAGCTATGGCCATGCAATTTCGTAATATTTTGTGGCTTGTAATATATTTTGGGCAGGGAAAAAAATACATATTTACAACTATGGATGGAGAAGTGCAAAGGTTCATGTTTTTGCCTATATTTTATTCTATTTGTTGAGTCTCATTTACTGTATGTACATATTACTTGTTCTCTGGTGCATACCGGCTTCCATACATGTTCATTGTATTTTGTGCGTTCCCACATTCAAACAAACAGAATAGTTGGAGAAAATGACATAGTATTGACTGCATCGGTTGAAGAGGAGATAAAAAGGTATATGCTTGTACTGTTATTTAATATTGCGTTGTTTTGTATTTAATTTATTGTCTGTATATTTTTTCACCTAGTTTATTGTATGTTTATGTTGCGTACCTTCCTACATAATAACTTATCTTCATTACATGTCTTCTTGCATACTAACCTCCTTAATGTCCGTTGTATTTTTCCTGCATTGCTACATTTAAACAAACAGAATGGATGGGGAGGACGATGGACTCTTTGGTGGGATTGTAGATGAGGAGTTACAAAGGTGGATACCTGTACTCTTATTTCATATTCCAGTGTTCATTATTTCATTTACTGTCTGTATATTTGTTGTGCTTGTTCTGCTGCTTTGCACCCTTCTTTTTTTTCAAATATAATTTTTTTGGTTTACCTGTATGTATATACTACGTATATTTTTGCGTATTCTCATGTGAATCGTGTTCTGTTTGTTGTTACATTGGAATAAATAGAACTATTTTTCTTTCTTTTACATGTTTATCTTCATACTAACTTCCCTTCATGTCCATTGTATATTCGACATTGCTACCTTGGAAGAAACATGTTGGTTGGACATGAAGATGAATTGTTCTGTGAAACAACAGAGGGTTTTGTGGTACAATCTTCGAAAAGGTATACAAACCGGGTGGGGGCATATAATATTAGACTAGAAAACGATGAATTGGCAGCAATGGGCCTTTCTTCCCTCCCCATTTATACTTTTTCCATTTTCTATTATCCCTTTTGATTTCTAATTTCTTTTCTTAGTGGTCTGTTCAAAAATGCCTTGGTGCAACGATTGGAAGACTAACGGTTTCACATTTATGGTCACACTTCTACCTTATTCCATATTTACCCACTTTGTCGATTGCAAGTGCTGGGCTGGCGGGTTCAAGATTTCTCCCCTAGCTTCTGGGGGTCCGTGATATACAGATTGGCCGTCGTTCCCCGCCATCATGCCCTATTTACTGTTACACATTTTTCCAGTCAAAAAGTCAGAGGCATACAATTTGATGCTCGAGTCCTCATGTTTCCTGAGTATATTCCTTGACACCCTATTTCGTATTCCATATCCTTCCACCATGCATGTGACATTAAGAACTATTATGGACAATATACATTGCATATGCTTGTTTAGTCCTTCTGATGTTGATCTACACATGCTTGCACCAGAAAAAGTTGGACTAGTGACATGGCCATGAGCAGTCATTCATCCCATACATCAACAAACCAATAAGGAAAAAGGTAGAGATGCATACATTATGTTCCTAGTATGTTTACCAAACAAATATCCTCGACTATTTATTCATCTATGGTATGATGAATATGATGATGTCATCTACTATACATGGTTTGCAGTTCACAAAAAGTATCAACAAGTACAAGCGAGACGTCGAACATAGCGCAGGTTCCGCAAACTAAGAGGTGTGGTTGAAAAACTCTGGATCCTTAGTTCATCGAAGCTATGCGTGTACTTGTAGGTTTATGCTAGTGAAAAAAGAAAACAAAAAAAAATGCACACTACCATTCACTTTAGTTTTCCTGTTAAAAAATTGTCACCAGGTCTAGAGTTGTAACACCCAAAGTACTATCAATAAAGGGCTTGAACAACCACCGAACTGGACAAGTGTTCATCGGGGACATAATGGTCATCTATAGCACCTACTTGGACAAGGAAAACAAAACTAGATCCATTATGCGTGATGACGTGACAGACAAGGAGGCCATGATGACAATCACACTAAATATTCCTACACAACTTGTCCAGAAACATGCAGAAAAGATATTGCCAGGTAATGGGATATCCATTACAAATTTTAATATATTGCCCAAAATAGTATATGACCATGGTGATTGTGATCAGATTATTTCGCTCAATGAAACAAGTATTGTGGAAAAAATTCCCTCTGTTTGTTCAGAATATCGTTTTGTCCTGGACGCAACTACCAACCAACTTGCACAGAGCAGTGATATTTACCCAATCGGAACCATTGGTGCAGTTGTCACACTGGCGAGAAAACTTGGCTCGCAACACATTCTCCATATAAAGGATGGAGAGTCGAACAACGACAAGGCAATGGTACCGTTTTCCATATCTAGTTTTGTCCTTTACTTTCATATGTGCATGTATCTCGGGTAAGTTACACAAATATTGCACTGTTCCATGTTGCAGCTGCAATTGTTTGATACCTATTCAAATTTATTTTCGTCAATGGAACAAAAATTGCATAAAGGGAAGTTTCCACTTATGCTCTTCAAAAATATAACAAAGAAAAGGGATGTTAGAGAAAGGATCTTTTGCACAGCCCAAGCAACATTTGTAACATAGTTGCGAGCAGACATAGTACAGGATCTGAAGAAACTGGCTAGATCTACATATGTTATGTGTATACATCCACAAAATCATCCTCACTTTGCTTATACAAATAGCCTTCACCAAATTTATGCGACTTGTTTTATTTATTTTTTATTTATTTTAAGCNGCAGTTGTGTATTATATTGTTCAATGTATTAATTCCTATGCTCGCGTTTCCAGGTTGAAGGTGTTTTGGTTGCAACAAATTCGTACTCAACCCCCTTTGAGCCTGTATGTGTGAAATGCAACTCTCTTTCCTTTGCTTCCGCTTTGATAAGTGATGATACGATTGATTGTCTGCGATGCGATGAAAAATGTCCATATATATATGGACATTGCCTCAATGCTTCCATCCGAACCGTGGGAAACAGAACCATGCATTGTACAATTAGGCAACCTATGTTGCAAGATGTGCTTCCTAGGTTGGCAGAATTGTCGTATGAAGCATACCTACAGAAAAAGGCAAGTAGTGTCTACATGCTGCGTGACTTTCGGATACACATAAAATTTACCTTAAATGAGGACAATGCAATATTGCATATCGGCTGAAGAAGAAAAAAAAAAAAGACAAGAAAAAAAAAATATCAAGCTTTGGTAGGAAACGAAAATATCTCATGTGTCTTTGTAATATTTCTTCAACACCCAAATGAATATTCATCGGACTCGAGTACTTGAGATTGCATGCATATAAGATTGTTCAGTCCAAAAATGGGAAGCATGGTAGAAAACCCCATATATCCCATGGCCCTGGTTATTTTCACGTGGGAACATATACCAGATGTAAGAGAAAACCAATGCCGCGACGTCTTTTCTTTGTATATCAAATTGTTTGATGCAAAGGTCGATGTGTGCTTCACTATGGAACCTTGTGGGATCTTGCTTGCGACCTGTTTGGAGTTTAGTTGGTTCTTGGTTGTATGCTTTGTCTATCAATTTGTATATCGCGAAACTCTGAGTGTTGTTTGGAGGACACATAACAATAGAATTGCAATTTTTTAGCCAGCTAGCCCACAAGTTCGCCTGTCAATTTGTATGGCGTTGTGAGGCAAATGTAGTATGTGGCTTGTTTTATCACTTTTCCTTGATCGATGAAATTGGTAAAATTAATCTCCTGGAATAATTTGAAATAAACGAATATATACTGTGCGAAGTCCAGTTGTGCTATCATATCAACAAGAGTCCCTTAAATTTCAAATTGGTCGTTGTTATGCTTGTGGTGATAGAATTTAAAAAAGATTTGTTTTGTTTCCTTCATTTTAAAAAAAATAAGAGATTTAACATCCTTTAATAATTTTATGTAATTAAATTGTACAATATCGATATTTAATATTAATGATTTAGTATTTGAAAATAATGTTTTTAGATAATGTTAGATAGTTAATAGGGATGACCATTCGTAAACAATCACAATCTTGAGCCTGCTAGTCCTAGAGTCTGTCTGTTAGTTTGTATATTGTGGAAATCTGAGTGATGTTTGGAGGACACAAAACAATAGAAGTGCAATGTTGAGCTAGCCAATCCGCAAGTCCGCCTGTCAATTTGTATATCGCATAACTCTAGCTGCTATTTGTAGGATACAGAACAATAGAGGCCCAATTTTGAGCCCACCAGCCCGAGAACCTACAATCCAAAAAGTGGCTAAGTATGGAATGTGGGATCCATACATGCTCTATAAAATCTCATGTCCATACTTTATAAAAGTACATATTTAGTATGTATTACTCGTTTCTCAGAAAATTTCTAGGTGCGGAAGTTGGCGGATACACGTGTTCAGATTTCCACTTACTTTTATATCACCAACCCGAATGACTGCTTCCCCGTTTCATATTGTACAAAATTTTTGGATCGTGAGTTTCCGAATACGCAGGTTTTTCTTTTAAATAAGATATTTAACATCCTTTAATAATTTTATATAATTAAATTGTATAATATCAATATTTAATATTAATAATTTAGTATTGAAAATAATGTTTTTAGATAATGTTACATAGTTGATAGCCCTGGAGTTTGTCTGTCAATTTGTATATAGAGAAACTCCGAGTGTTGTTTGGAGGACATAGAACAATAGAAGTGCAATGTTGAGCCAACCAACCCGCAAGTTCGCCTGTCAATTTGTATATCGCTTAACTCTGGATGCTATTTGTAGGACACATAACAATAGAGACCCAATTTTGAGCCTGCCAGCCCAAGAATTTGCGATCCAAAAAGTGGCTGAGTATGGAATGTGGGATCCGTACATGCTCTATAAAATATCATGTCCAATTTTGAGCCCGCTAGCCCGAGAACCCGCGATCCAAAAAGTGGCTAAGTATGGATTGTAGGATCCGTACATGCTCTATAAAATATCATGTCCATACTTTATAAAAGTACATATTTAGTATGTATTACTCATTTCTCAGAAAATTTCTAGGTCTAGAAGTTGGCGAATACAGATGTTCAGATTTCCACTTACTTTTCTGTCACCAGCTCGACCGACTGCTTCCTCATTTCATATTGTACAAACTTTTTGGATCGCGAGTTTCCGAATACACAAGTTTTTCTTTTAAATAAGATATTTAACAACCTTTAATAATTTTATGTAATTAAATTGTACAATATCAATTTTTAATATTAATAATTTAGTATTGAAAATAAGGGGTTTAGATAATGTTAGATAGTTGATGGCCCTGGAGTCCGTCTGTCAATTTGTATATCGCGGAACTCTGATTGTTGTTTGGAGGAAACATAACAATAGAAGTGCAATGTTGATCCATTCCGCTTGTCTATTTGTATATTGCAGAACTCTGGATGCCATTTGTAGGACACAGAACAATAGAGGCCCAATTTTGAGCCCGCCAGACCGAGAACCCACGATGCAAAAAGTGGCTAAGTATGGAATGCGGGATCTGTACATGCTCTATAAAATCTCATGTCCATACTTTATAAAAGTACATATTTAGTACGTGTTACTCGTTTCTCAGAAAATTTCTAGGTGCGGAAGTTGGCGGATACACGTGTTCAGATTTCCACTTACTTTTATATCACCAGTGCGACCAATCACTTCCCCGTTTCATATTGTACAAACTTTTTGGATCGCGAGTTTCCGAATACGCGGGTTTTTCTTTTAAATAAGATATTTAACATCCTTTAATAATTTTATGCAATTAAATTGTACAATATCAATATTTAACATTAATAATTTAGTATTGAAAATAATGTTTTTAGATAATGTTAGATAGTTGATAGCCCTTGAGTCCGTCTGTCAAATTGTATATCGCAGAACTCTGAGTGTTCTTTGGAGGACACATAACAATAGAAGTGCAATGTTGAGCCAACCAACACGCAAGTCCGCCTGTCAATTTGTATATCATGTAACTCTGGGTGTTATTTTTAGGACATAGAACAATAGAGGCCCAATTTTGATCCCACCAACCCGAGAACCCGCGATCCAAAAAGTGGATAAGTATGGAATGAGGGATCCGTACATGCTCTATAAAATCTCATGTCCATACTTTATAAATGTGCATCTTTAGTATGTATTACTCGTTTCTTGAAAAATTTCTAGGTGCGGAAGTTGGCAAATACACGTGTTCAGATTTCCACTTACTTTTATATCACCATCTCGACCGACTGCTTCCCCGTTTCATATTGTACAAACTTTTTGCATCGCTAGTTTTTGAATATGTGGGTTTTTCTTTTAAATAAGATATTTAACATCCTTTAATAATTTTATGTAATTAAATTGTACAATATCAATATTTAATATTAATAATTTAGTATTGAAAATAATGTTTTTAGATAATGTTAGATAGTTGATAGCCTTGGAGTCCGTATGTCAATTTGTATGTCGTGGAAATCCGAGTGTTGTTTGGAGGACACTGAACAACAGAAGTGCAATGTTGAGCCAGCCATCCCACAAGTCCACCTGTCAATTTTTATATCATGGAACTCTGGGTGCTATTTGTAGGACACAGAACAACAGAGAACCCGCGATCCAAAAAGTGGCTAAGTATGGAATGCGGGATCTGTACATGCTCTATTAAATCTCATGTCCATGCTTTATAAATGTACATATTTAGTATGTATTACTCGTTTTTCAAAAAATTTCTAGGTGCGGAAGTTGGCGGATTCACGTCTTCAGATTTCACTTACTTTTATATCACTAGCCTAACCGACCGCTTCCCCATTTCATATTGTACAAATTTTTTTGTCTAATTAAATTGTACAATATCAATATTTAATATTGATAATTTAGTATTGAAAATAATGTTTTTAGATAATTTTATCTAGTTGACAGGGATCACCATCCATAAACAATCGCAATCTTGAGCCCGCTAGCCCTGGAGTCTGTCTGTCAATTTGTATATCGCGGAACTCCGAGTGCTGTTTGGAGGACACAAAACAATAGAAGTGCAATGTTGAGCCATCCAACCCACAATTCCGCTTTTCAATTTTTATATCATGGAATTATGGGTGCTATTTGTAGGGAACGAAACAATAGAGGCCGAATTTTGATCTCGCCAGCCCGAGAACCCACGATCCAAAAAGTGGCTAAGTATGGAATGCGGGATTCGTACATGCTCTATAAAATCTTATGTCCATACTTTATAGAAGTACATATTTAGTATGTATTACTCGTTTTTCGGAAAATTTCTAGGTGTAGAAGTTGGTCGCTTCATGTCTTTAGATTTCACTTACTTTTATATCACCAACCCGAACGACCGATCGCTTCCCCTTTTCATATTGTATAAAAATTTTGGCTCACGTTTTTCCAAATAGGCGAGTTACCCGATAGGCGGGTTCAATATTACGTTTCCATTGTTCTGCCACCTGCAAACAACACCCGAACTTCCGCGATCTACAAATTAGAAAACAAATTGAAATAAAATAATATATACTATGCGAAGTCTAATGGAACAATCGTATGAATGAGAGGGAATTAAAATTAAAATTCGTCGTTGTTATACTTGCGGTGAAGCTAACATTACAAAAAATTTACTTAAACATCCAAAATATGATTTTCTTGTAACTTTTCGACGCTTCTCTTATACAAGCAGATCCTGGAAACTATAAACATCGCTCGCTATATATATTCCTTGGTTGAAGAACTTGTTAACATGTTTAATGCACTCCATATTTACTGTTAAGACCATCAATGGTGCTTTCTTACAACAATTCCCACCCCCGAAAATTTCCATCCGCTTTCTCTTTTTCCCTCTGCTTTCCCTTTCTTTACTTACTCGTTTTTCGAAAAATGTCTAGGTGCGGGATTTGGTGGATTCACGTCTTCATATTTCCATTGTTACTTTTATATCACCAGCCCGACTGATCACTTCCCCCTTTCATATTGAACAAAATTTTTGAATCGCAGGTTCCCACATAGGCGGGTTCAACATTGCGTTTCCATTGTTATGTCGCTTGCAAATAACACCCAGACTTCCGTGATTTACAAATTAACAAACAAATTCCCCTTCATCTCATATGCTTTCTCTTTTTGTTTACTTTGTCCTTTTTTCAAATGTCTCATGATTTTATATACAACACCCGAAGTTTCACAATATACAAATTTCCCTCTCGACATTGCGCTTCCATTGTTCCCTTATGCACAAACAACACCCAAAATTTTGGGATATACAAATTGATGGCCGAAATTTGTCATTGGAATGAAATATGGCCATCGGCCCCTCACGTCTCCTAGGTATATCTTTTAACGCTTTTTTTTGTAACCCGCTCGACCACTTTCCATACTTGGGCATTTCTTCGAATCTGTTTCGCAGGTTGGCGATTGGACGAAATGTACAATGCTTGGTCGCTCTTCACCATCACTTCTACCTTCATACTTATTTCCAGATATGCAATTATTAAGATTTAATGCTAGTAGTTCATCCTGTAGGGAAAGTTAAGATTGTCATTAATGTCCGAAAGCCCGAAGAAGATTTGTCATTACTAGGAATTAAAAAAATATTTGTGGAGAAGAGTGTTATCCTTTCCAAGTATTCATTTCAAACATGATGCAATCTCTTTCATGCGCCGGCCGGTTGGCGCATTTAAGAAATATCTAATTCTTAATCATTGTTCGTCGTCACCACCACCTTCACACTTTTTTCTAAATATGCAATTAGTGAGATTTAATGGTAACAACTCATTATGCATGAACCCTAGATATTTTCATTGATCAGTGAAAGGCTCGAGGAGATCTTCAATTGATATGCATTAAACCAGGATTTGCGAAGGGTTATATTATCCCTCCCCAATTTTCATTTCAAACATCATCTGGAGCAAAAAAAAATTCTCGTTAACTTGTGCAGTAGTTCTGTCCAGATACAGTAAACACATTCGGGCATGATGGCCAGAGGTTCTAGTATTCCAGGGAATATTCTTACTACTCATCTCCCTCTGCCCAGGAGAAAAAAAGGATATGGTCCCTTGGTACACCGAGAGATATATTTCAAGCCAAATAATTCCAAGGCAACCCTGTCTGCTCAGAGAACCTGTCCAATTGCATTGATGGCTAGCGCAGAGGTTGATGCCATGGATTCCAAGCCGAAAGAAGATGATTTTATGGACAATGATACGTCAATAGATGATGGCAATGCAAAGACTATTTCCACTCCTGCACCCAAATTGAAATCAACCATAACGGGCAGAACTTCCCAAATCAGTGATGGCAGTCTTGACAACACCAAAAGAAGGAGTTCCAGAAAAATCTAGCTAGAAATTATTGGCTAAGTGGCTAAGACTGCTCCCGGTAGTGAGATTGTTTAAGGCCTCACCCTTGATTAGAAATTGATTTCATTTTCTTTCTTGTCATCCCTTTAGTCATAGGATAGAAGCTCAAACTACCCTATGTTTATTAGTTGAACAAGCTCATTCTTATCCTCGTCGAAGAATTGGATGGAAGCTCATCCTCACCATCTGTATTTTCTTAGTCCCGTGTGGGATGGAGTTCCGAGGGTGAAGGATTCCTATTTCTTGCTGGGTAACTAGATAGAAACATTGGATGGCCGGATAGTAGTTAGTTGAACATACTTTCATTTGGATCTTGCCTCCACTTCTTCACCCAGGAGTTCGACTACTTCCTCCTTTCAACAACTAGCTACTTCCGGTAATCGAGGGCCATCCATATAACAAGTTAGATGAAGAAAAGGTTAGGTGCATTTACCGCTACGCGCCTTTGGAGAATAAATTGATTCATTCTAAAGTGTTTCATTTGCTCAATATAGCTATGGGGGGCGTGAAGTGACCCTTACTTAAAAGAGCAGATAGAAACTTCAAGGAGCGGTAAATATATAGGGTATAGGTTAGGCGGGTTATAGAGCTTATAGCAAGGGGTATTTAATATATACCTCTATCGCGCCTGTCATTTTCACTACTTAAAAGGGTGTCCTATCATAACGCAAGTGCTCATTGATTGTTTGAGTTGCTAGCTTTTGGGTTGGCTCAGATTGAAGGATTGAATTCGTAATTAATGGATTGATTGCCTCCCCTGTCTTTGTTGCTGCTAGATATGTTGTTGTATCTACTTTTGGGTTTCAATCTGCTTCTAGGTCTTGATCGGATGTACAAATTATCGGAAAACATTCTAACGGGCTCTAAGGTCTAAGTGGAGATCTGTAATCGTCAAAATTTCGTTATGCCTGCCCTGCTGGAAACTTTTGGCTTAGTTAGGTGGCTGTCGGAACAGGGTAAGTTTTTTTATATAGGGGTGGTCAGAACACGCTATCGATATGGCTGGTGGATAGCTGTGGTGTAGATTGGGGTAGTAGTTGGATCATGCAAACACTTGATTTGTTGCATAGTCCTATACCCTTTCCTTCGCTGCTTATATTGATGTGTTTCCAGATGCTACCTCTCTCTGTCACTTATGGATATGACTTTGTCCGCGCATCTCTCGCTGATACTCATTAGGGTAAACTGGGAATGGATCTACCTAGGTGAATCAACTACATCTGGGTATGTTTTTGGATATTCAACTAAATCAATCTGATTGATTGTTTCTTCAATGGGGTTATGAATTGTGGGAGCTACTTTAGCTTCTGGTTAAAGTTGTGGTTTAATTTTATAAAGTTGCATATCCATTCGCCTCCAGTTTCTCCTTGTTTAGACCCGAATCCCGATAGAGTAATCAGTAGAATATAGAGTCCCGATAAATGATCTCTGAGCTCGTTTTGAAGGTCTTGTATGTAGGGTAGGTTGAATGGTAAGCCTAAACATGTCATGGAAGACAAGTGATCTAGCTCCTACCAAGTGTGAGGGTGAGAAGCTACGAAGAACACTCTTGGGATAGGGGCCCAAAAAGGGCGAGGGCGAGTGTCTAAAGATTCAGAGGCAGGGAGCATTCCCTCCCATCTATCCACTAAGTAGGGTGTGAGGCAGTTCAAGTCAAGGGTGGTTAACACATTGTTGATAACATGCACATGAAGTAAAGGTGCAAAGCTGAGGAAATGAAATAACAATGTTCTATATGCCTCCCTTATCCAACTTACTTACTCATTGTTGCCCCAACCACTTATTTGAGAAATGCTTAGAGGGTATCACTAATGCTAGAAAACTTGACTCAACCCACTTGCAATCACCAACATACCTTTCAATTTACAACCCTTGCAGAGGTAGCAGACCAGAACTTAAATATTCATGGGTGTTCAATAACACTTGATCATGAATCGTACTTGGTTACCACTGTACCACTATTGCTTGCGCACCTTTACTCCGCCTACAATAACACCTTTTGGTTGGACAGGAAAGGAACCACCAGTCAGTCATCGGAACTACCTCTTCTTTAAATGAGGAACTACAACTAGACCCCTATTCTTTGATGGATGCCAGGAAGGAAAGGAAAGAAGGGATGTTGGATGGATGGAGGCACTTAGAACACCATTTTTATTA
>ML797773.1:170968-189880 GCA_009831015.1 Picea engelmannii | reverse complement strand
AAGGATTAATATATGGTGTTACCCTACCTCAAGGGTTTTCTCTATTTCTTGTGTTCATGTTATGGTGAATGGTTTATGGTTTATTCTTGGTATTATTGAATTATATTTGCAGATCTAGTATAGGTACTTAACACAGCCTAATGGACGAAGTCTTGTGTGACCTAGCGTGGAAAATTTCCTATTTAGGAAGTTTAGGAACTACTTCCAGAACTTTAGTAGCGAGAGATCCTCAGAACTTCAGCTGAGATCGTAGAACTGGATTTTGCTACTGGTAATTATTTATATGTGTAATTACACTTTGATGTTTGTCTCTAATTGGTGAGGCAAGCCAAAAAGTACATTTATATTTTGGTAGCCTTTAGGGTATACAGTCGGTTTCTGGTTGGGGAAAACCCAGTCTGAAGCCTTCCAGATGCCCGCCACAATGCTTGAGGTTGGGTGTAGCCTCTCTGGTTAGTCAAAAGTGGCATCGACAGGGGTTCCCTCATGGGGGGGCCATTTGGGATAATTCTAGAGCCCATACACAATTGGCCCTCCCCTACTTCAAATTCTTTTAAGCTGATCTTTTTAGCTGGAGGAGCCCAGAGCACTCTAGCAGTTCCTCAGAGCCTCCTCAGCTCATGTTTTCACATCTCTCATGTGACAGTCCCATGTGAAATACCTTTCATCTTGAACCCAAGCTATCCTAATAATGACCCCATATACCTTTCATATTCTCTGTTGTCTATCAACACTCCCTCTCCAGTTCCTCACATAATCCCCCTGGATTCAATTAGTCAAGGTGGCCCCTTTGGGGCAGTAAATTCGGCTCGTACATAATTCTTCTCGGAAATGAAACATCCCATCAGCCAATCCTCTACTTTGAGCTTTATCCAATGCGCGTATAATTTATTTTGCAAGTGAGGGGGGTTTAATTTGACCCACGGGTATGATAATGGGCAGGTGATCTTGCAGGACGACACCTAGGCTGGTATCCTAAACATAATGGTTGGGATTTACTCCCAACCATTTGTTCTCCCCCCTTTTTTCAGGGCAGAATTGATCCCTTCATATGACCAAATTGCTCCCTTCATATGACAGAATTGCTTGAAACTGTTTACTCATCCACTACCCTGGGGGATTTGTATCCCCACCTTTTCACAGGGAAGAATTTCCCCAATAGTCTTGGTGCTACACAAAGTCTTTGGGGCCCCATTAAGGAGGGAAGAATTGCCCATTTTCATTACCCTAATAAGTAAGGTTATTCATTACCCTAAGGCGTAAGATTATTCATTACCCTAAGGAGTAATATTATTCATTACCCTAAGGTCAAGTCTTGGGGGGGACATCAAGCCTCATGACTTTCTCCAAGTCATGAGGCTTGATGGGGCCCCCAATACTTGACCTTAGGGTAATGAATAATCTTACTCCTTAGGGTAATGAATAATCTTACTCCTTATGGTAATGAATAACCTTACTTATTAGGGTAATGAAAATGGGCAATTTTTCCCTCCTTGATGGGGCCCCAAAGACTTTATGTAGTACCAATACTATTGGGGCAATTTTTCCCTATGAAAAGGTGGGGATAAATATCCCCCAAGGTAGTGGATGAGTAAACAGTTTCGAGCAATTCTGTCATATGAAGGGAGAAATCTAGTCATATGAAGGGATCAATTCTTCCCTAAAAAAAGGGGGGAGAACAAAAGGTTGGGAGTAAATCCCAACCAGGCTACTTAGGATACCAACCTAGGTGTTGGCTTGCTATCTCACCTGCCTTTTTCCATACTCGTAGGTCAAATTAAACCCCCCTCACTTGCAAAAACAATTATACGCACATTGGATAAATCTTGAAGTAGAGGACTGGCTGATGGGATGTTTCATTTCCAGGAGGAATTATGTTCGAGCCAAATTTACTTCCCCAAAGGGGCCACCTTGACTAATTGAATCCAAGGGTCTTACGTGAGAAACTGGAGAGGGAGTCCTGATAGACAACAGAGAATCTGAAAGGTATATGGGGTCATTATTAGGATAGATTGGGTTCAAGCTGAAAGGTATTTCACATGGGACTGTCACATGGGAGATGTGAAAACATGAGTTGAGGAGGCTCTGAGGAACCACTAGAGTGCTCTGGGCTCCTCTAGCTAAAAATATTATCTAAAGAGAATCCGAAGTAGGGGAGGGACATTTGTGTATGGGCTCTAGCATTATCCCAAATGGGTCCCCCATGAGGCTTTAAGGGGCCCCCATGAGGGCACCCCTGCTGGTGCCACTTTTGACCAACCAGAGGGTCTGTACCCAACCTCAAGCATTGTGGCAGGCATCTGGAAGGCTTCATACTGGGTTTTCCCCAACCATAAACCGACTGTATACCCTAAAATCTATCAAAATATAAATGTATTTTAAAGTCATGAGGCTTGATGGGGCCCCCAAGACTTGACCTTAGGGTAATGAATAATCTTACTCCTTAGGGTAATGAATAACCTTAATTATTAGGGTAATGAAAATGGGCAATTTTTCCCTCCTTGATGGGGCCCCAAAGACTTTATGTAGCACCAAGACTATTGGGGCAATTCTTCCTTGTGAAAAGGTGGGGATAAAAATCCCCCAGGGTAGTGGATGAGTAAACAGTTTCGAGCAATTCTGAAAAAAGGGGGGAGAACAAATGGTTGGGAGTAAATCCCAACCATGTTGTTTAGGATACCAGCCTAGGTGTCGGCCTACAAGCTCACCTGCCTGTTGCCATACCCATGGGTCAAATTAAACCCCCCTTTCTTGCAAAATAAATTATACGCGCATTGGATAAATCTCGAAGTAGAGGACCAACTGATGGGATGTTTCATTTTTGGGAGGAATTATGTTCGAGCTAAATTTACTGCCCCAAAGGGGCCACCTTGACTAATTGAATCCAGGGAGATTACGTGAGGAACTAGAGAGGGAGTCCTGATAGACAACAAAGAATCTGAAAGGTATATGGGGCCATTATTAGGATAGCTTGGGTTCAAGATGAAAGGTATTTCACATGGGACTGTCACATTGGAGATGTGAAAACATGAGCTGAGGAGTCTTTGAGGAACCGCTAGAGCACTCTGGGCTCCTCCAGCTAAAAATATCATCTTAAGAGCATCCGAAGTAGGGGAGGGCCATTTATGTATGGTCTCTAGCATTATCCCAAATGGGTCCCCCATGAGGCTTTAAGGGGCCCCCATGAGGGCACCCCTGTCGGTGCCACTTTTGACCAACCAGAGGGGTTGCACCCAACCTCAAGAATTATGGCGGGCATATAGAAGGCTTCAGAATGGGTTTTCCCCAACCAGAAACTGACTGTATACCCTAAAGGCTACCAAAATGAAATTGACGTTGAACACGATAGCTTCTTTGCAGCTCGAAAGTAGGAATTCCAGAGGTCCAAATTAGCCTATTCTGAGCGAAAGACTTTCACTGTAAGGAAATGATATGTTGATTCTCCCAAAGATATATTTCAAGCCAAAAAAATATTCAATTGTGGGACTACTATCCAGTTCTATAGATATACAATTAACATCTTCAGGAATGAGGACCAGAACTCCCACTGGTGCAAGGCATATTTCTACTAGTCATCTCCTTCCACCCAGAATGGACTAATTTGGGCCTCTGAAATTGCACGTGCAACCTGTTTCCCTGAAGTTTTTCAACTGTGGAGAGGCGGTTTCTTGGTGTGTCCTAACTTTCAGTTAAGGGATATTCCATTTTCCCTACAACGTTTTTCATCTTCTTCCTCACGGGAAGATTATGAAAACTATCAATTTTACCACAGCATGATCCATTGAAGAGAAAACTGCAAGGATTTCCTAAAAAAAAAGGCATGGTAATCAATTTTGTATGCATGTTAAAGAGCATCTCGATGGCTTTGGCATGCTGCAGATCCCGTGCCTATGTTTGTGGAAGATATGTTCAATGTTTTGGCCCAAAGAACTAGCTCCAATTTCTAAGGATATATGTACAGTACTCGGTGTTCTTTTTTTTTAAATGGATTTGCTATTAAAAAACTTTTCCTTGGAGTCTTCGTTGTTGCTTTAACTCCTCTTCTCATTGGCATGGTTCAGTAGTCTCATAGTTATTCGATATTGTATGTTCTTAGGTAATTTGTTCTAAGATGGAGAATCTAACAATTATATGACAATGTATTGTGTCGATCCACCAGGATTTTATGCAAACAAAAAATGGATTAAACATAGTTTCAAACCAAAGTTCAATTCTATTCACAATGCAGATAGAACATAGCAATATCAAATCACAATGTTGCAGCAAAATCATTATTCTTGTTTTTAGACATGCAATTATTAAGCTTTAATGCTAACAACCCATAATGCAAGAAGTTTAATACTTAAGTTAATATGTTACAGTCATGGAAGAATGTATCAAGAACACACTTACACCCACAAGTTACAATAAAATCTAATCTTCAACAAAGCATTTGTTGACAATTACTAGAAAATGATGGTTTTGCAACAATGGGGCTTGTTTGAAACCAATTCGTGCTTACGAAAATTGCCCTCCTCCTTTCTATTTTCCCACTCTTTTATCCCTTGTAGTTTCTCTTTCTGGTTACTTAATCATTTTTTTTTCCTGAAAATGCCTTATTGCGCGGGTTGGCAGATTCACACGTTTCGACCAAGCACTTCCCCTTTGTCGAAATTGGGCCTCTTTTGTTCTGTGTCCTACAAGTAGCACCTAGAGTTCCGCGATATAAAAATTGATAAGAAGACTTGCACGCTAGTTGGCTCAACATTTCACTTCTATTATTCCGTGACCTCCAAACAACATTCGGAGTTCCGTGATATACAAATTGACAGACGGACTCCAGGGCTGGCGGGTTCAATATTGTGATTGTTTACGGATGGAAAAGTGATAAAATGAGCCACATACTACATTTGTGTCACAGAGGTTATATTAAAGGGTAAAGCATGTCCTCTATAGTTTTGTGTCCTACAAACAATACCCAGAGTTCCACACTATACAAATTGGCAGGCAGACTTGCGGGTTGGCTGGCTAAAAAAATGCAATTCTATTCTTTCATTTCCTGCAAACAACACTCAGAGTTCCACAATATACAAATTGATAGATGAAACATACAACCAAGAACCAAATAAACTTACGGATCGTATTCCTAGTTGTTGTTTTATGTGTTCTCCACCTTCACACTTCTTTCCAAGTATATATCTTGGTAGGAAATGAGATATCTATTACAGATGTGAATATATTAGCCCTTCTTTTTCGTCTTCTATGCTTAGCCAAATAATTCTATTCTTATTACTCAACCCCTGCAGGCTGTGTGCCTGAAGTTTTTGACTGTAAGGGGCTAGTCTCTTGGTGTGCCGATAAATTTATTTCAGATAAAAGAATTATTCCACTGCGGGACCACTCTTATGTTTCTTTGTCAGCTTGGGTCTTCCACCAGATGTTAAGATTGTCAAAGACAACATTGACGTTCATATGAGAATATTGCAAACAGTTCCCAACAAAGCATAATAATAGGTCGACCTCTTGCCCCATTTATTGGAAGACTCGATTGTAGTTCCTAAAGATATCATAAGCTTCCGTGATAAGGATTTTTTGGCTCCAAGGAAAAACCTACTCTCCTTCTATGTCATGTTATGGACAAAATGTTTGTTGTAGAAGTAGCATGACAATACAACTACTGGTTGCATATATTCCAAGAGAAGAGAAAAAAATAGTTCATTCCTCTGCCTTGGAAAGTCGGGGACTTCGTGTTGAAAAATATCAACAAAATTGACGAATCCGTAGTGCATTCTAGCAACTTCAACATGAGATATGTTGAAAGCCTAAGAGGGTTTGACCCCGATAAAAAATTTCGACAACATTTACAAACACTTGGCTTCGACAATTTTTTTTTCAAAAAACACCTGTCCGAAAACAGAGAAACTTGCGGCAACGCTCCTGCTTCTGATGCCGACGACCTAGACACATTACAAAGCAACACTAAATTTTACAGGCAACAGGGGAAAGGCCCCGATGACAGGAGTGTTCAATTGGAGAATAACACTCCATAAAGTACGACATCCCAGAGCATCGCTCCAATGACCCACCACAACAACAAAGAAACTCAGATTTCTTCAAACAGAGGAGGAGATAACAACCCTCCTCAGTATAAAATTGATAGTTCTCACAAGCTTCCAGTAGACAAGAAGAGAAAAAAAAATGTGGGACAAGCAGAAGAGCCGGAAATTCAGAGTGAGAACATGGAACTTGATCCTGATCTGGATAACATGCTTCGCTACCTTGATCAGCCCGGAGATGCCATCCAGCATAGTCGTCCAATGGACATATCCAATACCGAAAATTTTGACGAAGATGAATCCTTCGTGTTCCAGAGCGTTGTTTTTGACAGCCAGTCCAAAAAATTGATTATTGAAAATAAAAATTTTAAAAATAAGAAAGGAAAATCTCGTTCAGAGGTTAACCTTCAGAACATGTGGCCATCCAAAATCTATCAACTTCACATATTGAGCAGAGATGCACTTCATGATTCCATTGGAGACATCGAGGCCGAGAATGCTAGACTGAAGGACCGGGTCAAGGAATTGGAAGAGGCTTTGATTCGTATGCCACTGCTTGTCAATCCTTTGGAAATAGCCATGCCTGCCACCCCTACAGCCAAGTTAAAGGGATCCTCCAGCCTCCTCGCATCGTGTAGAGGATATGTGGAGAATAATATGAAGAAAAGAATGGAACTGGTTACTGAGGCGTGGGAAACATCACAAACCATGAATTCCCTTGGAACCAGGGAACATAGTTTTCTCAAACACTTGCAGGAGGAGTTAAAATATGAAGAACATTTCTATTTAAACACAGTCCTTCCTTTTGGAACCATTTTCAACAACATGACAGAAACAAAAATAAGACAACAAGATCTTCCATCCAAAAACCAGATTGGTCAATTAAATGCATGTTGGAAAGAAAAAGTGAAGAACCTGCATCTCATTGTTCAGTCATGTGAACAAGCCATATCAAAGAAAGAAAAATTATTCACAAGGTTGTCCAGAATAAACTTAGCCAGAAGGATCAACGACTTCCAAGACCCCAACTTAATCATCAACTCCTTTCCCTTAACTAGGCAAGAATTTGATAAACAGGTTGATATGTTTAAGGCATTGTCTTTGGAAAAGTTTTACAACATCCTTGAATATGGTCAAGATCACGTCGATGACTAACTAATCGACTATTCAGTACATAATGAGGAAATTGATTAGGATTTGTGTAATCTTTCTATCGACTTCCGAGAATTAGAAAATTAACTTTTCAACATAAAAATCCAGAATGAGATCAACGTCGCCCCAATGAGAAGATACATTGAAGAATGGATCGAAAGGGAATTGAAGAAGGCCGCCAATGAAAGGCAACAAGCAGTTTCCACGATTCCATCAATCGTCGACGATATCAATGAAAAGGCATCCACAAGAAAATAGCAAAAGGGGTCATATGTACTGTTGTTCCTGAGATTAAACCTAAGGATTAAAGAATAATGTTAGGCATCAAAAATACAAAGGGATTATTTTTGAGAGGTGCTTTTTCTTTCGTTAGTTATATAAGAATTAATCCTCCAATGAAATTAATGACAGAACGGGATAGAGGTCATAATTTGTCGTTTGAGTTGATTTATAAACTCAAATGATGTGAGGGAAACTTACAAAACTGTTAAAAAAAATGAGGCATCAAATGCAAGATGAATCTTGCCTTGTCTACAGTAGAAGAAAATAAAGAATGCACCCTTGAAAGGATATGAGATACAGTAATCCAAGTAGCTCACAGGTCTTGTATTCACTTATAGAAAATACAAAGGAAAAATTGCTTGCTTATCAAAAAACCGATAAAATGTGACTAGAGTAGTAGTAGTACTAAATTGCAATCACTCACTTATCAAGGAATAACATAAGGAAAACAAGAAATATGGAATACAAGAGGAGAACATAACTCAAACTGCACAAAAATCAAAACCCATGTCTACACTTGAATTAATTCTCACAAAAGGAGAGTTTTTTCCTATTACATCTAGCAAGAAGCAACCTTTGTTATGTCTTCAAACTATGCATTTATACAAAATGATCTCAACCCTAGTTGGTTGGAATTCTCATAATTCAAAAACAATAAATATTACAATATGTGAAATTAGAAGAGTTTCATTTGTATCTTTTATGTCTCTTCGCCCGCTGGCAGAGACGTTTCTTTTTCTTGTCCTCCATCTCAGAAAAAACTGGCCTTTAATCATGACCAGTGTAAATGGTATGAAAACGTTGTCTCATTTGTTCCCAGATGTGCTAGCCTTTCCTTGCTCGACACACTGAACACATCTGCCTATGAACTGCACCACCAACCTGGAAGGCTCTGTTTTTTCATTTGCCTCAAAATTATATAACTAATTTTCTATGTGAGGAAACCTATCCTCCATCATCCTGGCTTCTAAATATATAGGATGTAGTCGTAGACTAGGGTTGACTATCCATTTATTAATCTGAGTAATGTTAATTTGTTTCAATTGCAGGATTTCAGCCCGGGCTTCTTCCATGCTTGTCTTGGAATTGAGTTGATTTTTTGATATATCAATTTGCCCCAGTACTTCAGAGATATTATCTCTTTCAATGTCCAGTGACTCTTTGTCAAGTGAATAAAATGCTTCTTCACAATCTTTCTTCACTTCTCTGGATAATATTTTACTTTCAATTATATTAGCCTCCCAGGTTTTAAGTATTATATCACCTTGAGTTTGTTCTAAAAGAGACGGTCTATTGACCCCGACTACTTCATATTTTGCTGCTGATAAAATAGCTTCCTGGAATGTAACTCGAGCTGCAGTAGCTTCTCTCTCCTTTATGCAAATATTATTCAAAGAATGGTCTTCCAACAGATAATAGTTTTGAATAGTTTCTATTCTAGTAAAAAGGTTTTGTTGGGATGATCCCAGGCTTGGGCTTGGAAAACCGCCATATCTACTGCCGTGTTCTCAATCGAGTTTATTTTGGATTGCAGTTGTTTGACCAAATCTCCCTGTTGAATGGCTAATTCTTTGCTTGCCTGTGAATTTTTATGCATTTCGTCAAGACTGATTTTTAATTACTAGATTTTTTGTCTTTCATATACTCGGATCTACTCAAAACCCTTATTCATCTCATTTGTCACATTCTGCTCCATAGTTTTTATTTGGTTTTCCAACTGTTTCACCAATAGATCTTTCTGCTTCAGTTTTTCTTTCAGGTTCCGAAATGAATACTGATTTGTTGTAGCAAAAGCTCCCAGTGTACCTGCCACTTCCATAGAAACTTATGCTTCCTCTAAGGCCTGTCCATCATATAACACTTTGTGCCTCTTGAAAATTGCACCCTACTTTTCGTGTGTTTCCCTTTTTACTATAGCCCTCCTCTTCTTGATGAAGAAGAAGTCGGAAGGGGGAATTTCTTCAACCAAAATAAGAGTGATATCTTCTATGAAAACGACTTCGGCACTCGGGTTCCCCCTTCTGGTCTGCAAATGTGTGACTGATTGTATAGGACTGCCTATATCGGTGGTTGGTTGCTGTCCTCTTATGTTGGTGGTCAATCTGTCTAGTGTGAATGGTGATTTTTATTCCCCCTTTTTTTTATCAAAACTTTAGCTTGATCTTTAGTTTGATCATCTGGTGGATTTGTCAGTGTAGTGTCCCCCTTCTGTGTCAAAACCTCAGTCTTTTCCAAATTTTCTTGAGCATCCTGTCCACTGGAGCTCCCTATTTCTAAACTCTGGGTCACAACTGTCTATGTAGCTGAAGATGTCGGGGATTCTCCCTACAGGACTTTAGGAAGGCTATTTCTTCGGTGCCTTTGAAAATTATAGAATTCGGCTAACTTGTCTGGAGCTAGAGTTTGGACCCGGCTCAAAACTTCCTGATAGGATCTTACTCCTCGGAATATCTCATCCGGGGGGGAATCTTCATGCTCATATCTTTTTAAATTGTAAAGAGACATGTGATTTCCAATGATCCTCTGAGAATCATGTTTCTTGAATTCAATATTGACAAGATTGATGTCTTCCAGGGCCACGAACTCTACTTTTGAGTGCCCGAAATCCAACAGTGAGAACATACCAATCTGCAAAGGAAAGGTAGGCCATACTTTTTTCTGCACTTCCTTTAGTTCCTTACTGATTTCCCCAAGCACTGTTTGATGTGCTACTTCGTGGCACACCGATCGATCTAGTAGGAACTTTGGAAAGGCATGCGGAGGAACGGAACAACCAAAAACCCTGATGTAAGAGAAGTGTTCTTCAATGTACCAATCTGCTATTTTTCCCAAGTTGGTCACTATTTTGTCGAAAATCCTGGGAGGTGTGCAACCATATATAGTGATATGCATCAACACCACGATATAGTTTCATATTTCGTAGAATAAATCCTTCGTGTTAGCCTCCCAAAGCTTCGAATGATAAAAATGTATCGGTTCAACACTGGTCGGAGTCCAGCTCCAACCCATCAAAGGAAATGGCGTCATAAAACAAACGACATCCATGATGTATGCCGACATGTAAAATGGGGCAGGTTTACCTTTGGCTTTCAATGACTGATATTCTATGATCTCCCTGACCAAATTGTTAGATAATATTTTGGCCCAATCGAAGGAATACCCCTCTGCTTGTATGCATGATTGGTACCCATGGTAATAAGAAATGGGCAGTGTTTTCCTTCCTGTAAATTCTACACATCATCATGGATACATACATCATGTGAGGCTCTAATGGGGTAATAGCATATACGCCATGGGTGTCTTCTCTAAACTTCTCAGGATGTGAGCACCAATCCTTGATTAAGTCAGGCAGTTTCTTTCCATATTGCACGCATTCTTTCTTGTCAAATTCCATTAGGAAAGCAACATTATAAATGTAATTGGGAACTGGAGATAATTTGTACATTACTTGGAAATGCTCTAGTCAGAAAGACCCAACCGCGAATTTTTGCGAATTGCAGATGGTCCTGGTCAGTATGTCAACATTCTCCAGCGCCCAACCAATCATATCATTATAAGGTAGGAGCCTAGGCCTCGTTGTTATTTTATGTAGCTCTGACTGAGAAACATACTTGTATTTCGCAGCTTGGGTTTCAGTCGCCTCGTCGCCTAAATCATCTGAGCAGTTGATCAATTCGTACTATAGAATATCAAATATCGGTGTCCAGGTTTTCATGGTGTCTATGGTTCTGGGTGAAGTATCTGAGAGGATGTTTACGTTCTGGTTTGAGCTCTCACTAGACGCTTTAGTTGCTTTCCGTGGAGCCATAGTATCACGAGCTCAAAACTCTACTACCTATCACAGGAAATGCACAAATTTCTTATCTTGAAAACTTATTGTTCTGTGAAAACGCTCAATGAAATTCAAACTTCAATATCTGTTTTCCCTTAATTGTCTCGATTTTATAAATACCTTCACTGACGAAGTATTCACTTTCCTTAATCAAAAATATTTAGGCGGTGATCCAGGATCTTATTTTAAATGATTGTCGTAAATCGATTATTAATGTCATTAATGGTCAGTGGTTCATGATCGGGATATGCAAAATAATATTTGAATTTACCTAAATTACGATCTAATGAAAACTTAACATAAGATAATAATGTTTAGCCCGTTAAATAATCATGTTTAACATTAATTCCTTTAGGGTTTTTAGACCTCAGGATATTTGATAATATCTCGATATATGATCTCCAAAGCTCAAAACCATGAAGTGATTAATTATTCGCTAATTGTCATTAATCTTAAATTAACCTTGCTTAACGCTTAAGACATTTCGAGAGTTCGGGTTTCATGAATTTAGAATGCGATGGATGGTGAATATTCAAACTCTGATTGTGTGAAGCTATCAATTACCTTTAATTAAGATTAGTTTATTTAACCAAGGTTTAATAATTCGAGACTTCACATTTCATAGATTTACAAGTTAGAGCTCTATCACTTTCCCGAAGGGCCGCTTCCCGTAGTGACGTGTTAAATCTTAAGAAGGTATACATGTATAGGGTAACTAGGATATTTCAAACACTTTTCGCGTATCGGGACTTTGAAGGCGAGACATGTCGAAACACCTGAAGTGCGAAACTCGAAACTTCGAAGTATTCTCTAGGGGTTTGACCTTTTAATAATCAGGCGACTCCAAAATAAATCGGGAAAAAGGATCGTTCGATCAAACGAAAAACTTCGTCAACGGTGAGAATCAAGCACGCTTTATTCTTATTTTAACTGGGAAAGAAAACTATTTAAAGTCTAAAGTTTAGAAATATATATGTGTTCCAACATAGGCTCCATCTAGGGATCACGTCTCCCTGTGAGACGTCGAAGAACAGTAGACCAGGTGCCTTTATTGAGTAAATGGAGTCATTATTGCATTTCTGTGAAACAAATTGGGAAAAGGATCATCCTGAGAAAAAGAGTTTCAACTGAAACTTATAAAACCTTAAAACACATCGAATCATGACCTTTAGTTAGGCTATTTAAAATTCCTCTTTCTTAAAACTGTATTCGGATTTGCTTAAGATAATCAAAGTAGCTTTAGCCGAAAAATCAAGCTTCAATGGATTCCCTTCACCTCAAGGTCAAGTATATGTGTCATATTTTATTAGGGGGATCCCTCGTTAGTTAAGAATGTAAATATTATTGAAAAAGAATTAGATGTCAGAGTATATCATGTAGATACGTATGTCAGCCACACAGATATCATATATATTTCTTCACTGCCAGCAAGCCTGTTCAGTACCCCAGTGAAGTTATCTACTTCTCCCATTGAATTTCATTTCACCACTTCAATTAGCAATTTAGCATTTAAATGCTAAGATGAGGGCAATCATTTAATGAATTTCCTTTCATCATCTCTTTTTTGGGAAAAATGGGGGCAATCGATTTTTTGAATTTCCTTTCACCATTTGCCTTGGACTAGATGGGGGCAATCATTTTATGAATTTCCTTTCACCATCTATATTATATTTTAATACATGAAGTAGGGGCAATCAATCTGTATGTAACATACAAGGGATGATATATGTTTAAGATATTCAAAGGAAAGGTCTATCATAAAAAATTTAGTATACTCCAAAACTAATTTTCTTTCAATCTTCAATACACCTTCACCTATTGAGAAGATTTTATAGGGGATTTTAAATTTATGGATCAACCTTGAGTGAACTAGTCAGTTTAAAACTGGATAAGAGAGCTAAAGTTATTAAGATTAGCTTAGACATACTTTCTTTCAATTAAATTGAGAGGGACGTATAAATTTTCGCCAAACATTATTTTGAAGACATGTTTCTGAGTTTTCAGAGTTAAGGTGAAGTCTTTTCTCTCTATGAAGACCAGGGGGGGGTATTGAGAGTTATAGGAAAATAAAACTCGAGGATGGGAAAAATAAAACGGAAACAATATTCAAATGTTCTGTTGTGAACAAGGTCAATCCCACACAAGCTTGTTCATTGATTCTCGTATTTTCTTTAAGGACTTTTTATTCTTTTTTTTTTTTAAATTTTATCAAAACTCAGAGAAGAATTTTAGGATTAGTATGTAATTATTATATTCCTATGGTTGTTGATCAGGTGACAATATTTATATGGATGAGACTTCTTTCACATTTAGTGAGATCTCCTTGAAAATTTAGCTTGGGTCGGTAGGGTAGAAGCTCTTACCTTGGATTTTCTTTACATTTTCAACCAAGTAAACCATTTATTTATCACCTATTTTGAGAGAAAGCTAATGTTATGAAAAGCGAGTGTTGGTTTCTGATACATCCTTATCTCTCATCTATCAGCAAGTATTCTACATAAAAATAAACATGAGAAATTTCATAAACTTCTGAAGAAAAGGAAACAATAGGTGTTACTTGTTTTTTATATTATTGTTTTAATGAAATCAACAAACTTGGCCGTATTAACAGTAAAAGTAAAAACTTACCAAAGAAACGAAAAAATTTCAAATCAAAAAAAGAAAATCAAACCGGTATGCAGAATGGGAACTGGGAATCAGATTATTGCATGAAGTGTTTTAGGTAACGCCCGTTGACAGGGGCGTTAAGGATCTTCCCATCAAGGTTTTCTAATAAGAATGAATTCTTTCATTTAGAAGCTGTGATCTTGAAAGGTCCAAACCAGATGTGATCAAACTTGTCGTGCTTTCCAACGTCTTCTTTTCTAGCATCCCATTTCAACACTAGGTCACCACGGAGTAAATCTCTATCTATAGCTTTTTTATCAAACAACACTTTCATGTTGTCTTGATATTTCTGAAGTTTCTCATCCACTTCAACTTTGTTTTGTTGTACTTCAATTAATTGTTTTATTCTTCTGGTAACATCGTTAGGCTCTTCCTTCGATTCTTTCCAAAGCTTCATCACAAGAAGAGCGAGATTTATGGGGAGGACTATGTTAGTACCGTACACCATTTGGAAAGGAGATATTCCAATTGATTTCTTAGTGCCTATTTGATTTGCCCACAAAGCATATTTCAAATGAACATGCCAAGCTTTCTTATTTTCAATCAACACCTTTTTAATTATAGTCATCAAGCTCTTATTTGATGATTTGGATAATTTGTTGCCCCGAGGATAGTAGGTTGTGGAATGTCCTAGTACAATATTGTACTTTTGACAAAAAATGATCATCGCCATGGATTTGAAGGCTTAGGCATTATCAGTAACTATCTTCCAAGGACAACCAAATATCGATAAAATATTTTCTTCTAAGAAATTGATCACCACTGAGTCTATAACATTTCGTGTTGGAATGGCCTCCACCCATTTAGTGAAATAGTCAGTGGCGGTTAAGATCCATTTATGTTGTGCACTTGAATGTGGATGGATTTATCCAATGAAATCTAGACCCCATTGTTGAAACAAAGATTTTGTTTTGACTGGAATCAAGGGTAGTGCAGGAGGATTTTACTTGCCTGAGAATAGTTGACAGGAGTTACAGGCTCTGACTTTAGTATTCATGTCAGTAACAAATTTCGGCCAATAGTATCTAGCTCTCAGGATTTTATAGGTTGTTTCTCTCTAGGCGTGATTTCCTCCGCACACCCCTTCATGAAACTCATTTATGACGTTCTCGGTTTCGGATTCTATCAGACATATTAATAAAAAACAGAGGGGATCCTTCTAATATAGTTGTCTATCAATGATGCAATATTTTACCGCGTGCAGCTTCAATGTTCTCGCTTTAGAGGGAGTCATATTACTTGGGCACTGAAGATTCAGGATATATGAAACTATGTTGCCATACCAAGCAGAGGAAGAAAAATTTTCTTGAATCTGAATTACAGGTGTTTGCACATCAAATTCGCCTATATCTGGAAGGTCTCCATAAGTGTGCAGGTGATTTATTCCGAGTGATATGAAATTTGATTTGTCTAATAGCTTAGCCAGGACCTGACCTTTGACAAGTTTGGTCAGTTTTACCTCAAGGTCGAATTCCTGAATTTTGGCTAACCATCGACCTCTTTTTCCATCACTGTTAGGTTGAACCAATATGTCCTTGACAACGTTGGTTGGTACATAGGAAATTATCTTGGAATGAAGCACATAAGTCCTAAAAGATTTGAGGGCTTTCACCATTGCGTATGCCTATTTTTCTAGTATATCATATCTCAACTCTGCGTCTCTGACACTTTTACTGAAAAATGCTATCGATTGCTCGAAACCTTCATCGTTATTTTGTAAGAGTACGACCGCGATAGTATGTTCGGAGGCGAATGAAAAAATCAAGAATTCTTTCGTATAATCTGGGCTGACGAGCACCGGTGATTCTCCTATCGTTTTCTTGATGCGTTCAAAGGATTCTTTAGCTTCAATCGTACATTTGACCTCATTGTTCGTTTTCAGCATATTTGTAATTAGTTTAACAATTTCAACGAAGTTTGGAATGAATCTTCTTAAAAAAATTGTTTTTCCTAAAAAAGACTGGATTTCCTTTCTGTTCCTAGGAATATTTATTGTATCTATAGCTTCAACACTTTTCGGGTCAATTTTGATTCCTTCCCTAGATATTATATGGCCCACGATTTTACCTTCCTGCATCGCAAAATGAGATTTCTTGGCATTAAGAGACAAACCAAATCTCTGACATTTTTGGAACGTCTATTTGAGGTGTACCAAGTGCTCTACATCTGAGTTAGAAAAAACAGTTAAATCATCGAGATAAATAATGACAAACTTATCTCTCTCGCGGAAAAAAGTTATGTCCATTGCTGATTGGAAGGTGGCCCCTGCGTTCATCAGACCGAATGACATTTTGTCATACATTAAAGTACCCCATGGAGTATTAAACGTGGTTTTTTCTTTGTCATCTTCGTGGACTGCAATTTGATTGTAACCTGAAAATCCATCAATCATAGACATTCGGTTAGGCCTGACCACGTTTTCCAAAACGTGATCCATTTTAGGGAGTGGATAGTTGTCTTTAAGGGATGATCTGTTTAGGTTTATGAAATCTACGCAGAGCCCGATTTCACCGATATTTTTCCTGACGAGAACTAAGTTAGCAACCCGCTCGGAATACCTGAGGGGAATAATAATCTTTGCATCCAGGAGATTTTTTACCTCCCTTTCTATTACATGCAGGAGTATAGGGTTTATCTGTCTAATCTTTTGTCTGAAAGGCTTGATGCCTTGCTTTAAAGGGATTTCATGCTCAATGACAGTGGTATCATAAGTTTTCAGTTCGTCATAAGACCAGGCGAAGACATCTTTGTATTGTTTGAGTAACTCAGCATATTTAATTTTCATTTTGGGTGGAAGGTATTTAGATATTTTGACCAGTTTAAGAGTTTCCCTAGTGCCTATATTACAATCTTCCACCTCTTCGGGCTGAGGTTGCAAGGTAGACTTTACGGGTATGCCATCCTGATCAAATAATATTTCTAGAAGAATTAGGCCTTTAGGGATCTGATTGTTTTTCAGCACTAACATGCGGTGGTTAGCGATATTATTTTGGAACTCCTGAGGATCTTCACCTTCCTCCATGATCCAAGTCGGGTCATTTTGATTTTCCTAGTCAATGTGTGTTTCAGAAAATTCATCCACCATTTCTAGAAACTGCTTGATCTTCTCATCATCTTCAAAGACCTGCCAATGTTGAACATTATTTGGTATTGAATGCCTATGCCTCATTTCTATGTGATACTTTAGTTTTAAGACTGTAGGTGGCATAAAAGTAGCAGTCGTTTTTGCTAGGGAGTCAACTTGTTGATTTTCTGCCTTTGGAATATGATGAATATTGAACGATGAGAAAAAAAAATCGATCAAATTCTAGGTGCAGTTCCTGTATGACCTTATCCTTGGATGTTTGGCTTGATATTGTTGCCTTATCTATTTTACAATTAATTCAACATCATCGTAAACTATTAGATTCTCGATTTTCAACTTGGCAGCCTCCTATCCTAATATCAGAGCCTCATATTCGCATATGTTATTTTTATAGTAAATGTCCCACTATAACCTGTACGAGAAAGCAATAATGAATTCATCTTTGGGTGCCACAAACAACACTCCAACTACGGCTCCTTCCCAAGACAAAGCATCGTCAAAAAACATTTTCCAAACTCCTATACTATTTAAAATTTTGTTTGTTTTTTCGATTTTTTTGTTTTCTTCTTCTGTATCATTTTCTTCTGTACACTCATCAAAACCATCATCAATTGATAATATACAGTTTCCTAGATATTGATCTGCGACATACACCGGATAATTATTTAGGTTCTGTGGGTCACTTACAGTATATGCCAATCTTGTCTCTCTCTATATATGGATGAACTATCCATCAAAAATTGGGATTGTAGCATACGCCGTGTCCAATTGAACTGATCCTCCAAGTTTGGCACCCCAAGACCTAGATAACAACATGCCATACTTCGCAGGAACATCAACAAAAAATACATCCATGAGAATACTCTTCATAGGAATCTATGCAAGATTAACCACCAAATATTTTATCATACCAAGACATTTAACTTTTCTTGAATCAAAATAATACAAATCTCGGTATGGTCTAGTAATCTCAAGACCCAATTTTTCCATAATAACTTTGGGCATTAAGTTACAGGAGGCTCCAAAATCCAACATACATTTATGGAGTAGGTGATCATGCACAGTCAACGTAATATAAAGAGGAGCGACAAGGTATTTAGCATTTTCAATATGCAGACCAAACATTATAGTAGGTCTATCATCTTCTAAATTAATAGTATCTGCATGACTTTCAACATCCAAGAAATTTATCATCTCGACAATTTTTTTTCTATACATCGGATTGTTCGCCAGTTCAACCAGAGGTACCAAAATTTTAATTTTATTAATTTTTCTTTCCAGATTGAAACTTTTGATTGTCTTTTCGGCTTCTCTAGATGAGATCTTTGTTTCCCTTTTTTCTGGTCTATTGGTTTGTGTTGCTTTTGTTTCAGCTGTCTTTGTTTTAGCATCTTGCGTTTCAACTATTTTTGTTTTGGCCGTCATCTTTTTAGTGGATGGTTGAGAGTGTTGGACACACCTACCACACTTAGAGGGGGGGTGAATGAGTGTGGGGCTCTTTTTCCCAAAACTTCCCTCTTGCACAAAAACTCATCAATTAGCATTCAACATTTATTCATTACCCATTGTTGTCATTTATAACCATTTATATGTGAGCACATATCAGCAACATATATCAACAATATATCATCAACAAGTCATCACCACATGTATGTGCCAACTCATCAACTACTTGTCTCAACCATGTACTCAACATGTACCTCAACCAAAATCCCCCATCAATTTCATCATCAAAATCTGATTTGTAGCTCTGTAATATACCTGGTGTTTCTGATCACATTTCTTCAAACCTTCATTAACTTTAACAGCAAGAAACTAGCATTTTCATCAAACTTTTCTTTAGTCTCACATGCCTAGTT
>ML797773.1:158026-170868 GCA_009831015.1 Picea engelmannii | reverse complement strand
TCATCAAGGGAATCATATCAATCAATTACTTGACATCAACCAATGACATCAATCAAACCAAACCATTTACATCAATGACATATGATCCAACAATCTCCCAAGTAATAAAACCATTGGCATCAATGACAACATGATCCAACAGAGAGGCCTCATTCTTTTTACTTCTCGACAAATTTTTCTTTGGTGGATCAATTGTATAATTTTCATCTCTAGGCCTTAAATTATATTTTTGTTGAATCTCGACCATTATAGAGTCGGTGATTGCTTGATAATCAGACTCTCCCATATTATTTATACTTTCCTCCTTTCCAAACAATGGTTCTTGATCCAAATACCTTTTGTAATCCTGTCTGGTTAGGTGAGGTTCTTGATCGTTATCACTGAAGCTGTCTATATATTCATCTAACCCCTCAAAGACTTGTACATCATCACTTTGCATAAAGTTTTCTATTTTAAAAGGAGCTTTGATTTTATGATCCTAGTTTTTTACTGGTCTTTGTTGGATCTGGGGATTGGGATTCCTTTTGAATTCTCTCCTAGAAAAAGGATCAGGTTTAGCCTAGTCTAATTCCATTCTAGAGATTTTGTTTGATAACTCTTTGATTACCTTAGTCATGTCATCCATTTTGTCCTCCGCAGACCTCCCAGATCCGGAAGTTCCAGCTTGTTCCCTGAAGCACTTAGTTTCTTTGGTTCCTGTTTTGACCTTCTCCTTCAGCTTACCAGATGCCATCATGTTCAACTCAATTTCGATGGAGTCATCCTATATTCTGGTGAGATCAACCGATATCCTTTCCCTCAAAAGTAGGGAAAAGTCGGTCTCAAAAGCCCCTGTGAAAGTCACCTTAGATGCGGGATGAGAAGGTTTTAATTATTCTAGGATCTTATGATAGAGTTTATTAAACTTTTGGGTGAATTCCAGGACTGACTCGGAATTCTTTTTCCTCAAAGCCCCAAATTCCGTCAGATAGTACAAATGATCTTTCTTCTCTCCCCACTACCTTAAAAAGGCTTTTTCTAGCACGTCATAAGATGTTATAGAACCTACAGGGAACCCTCAAAACCAGAGTCTTACTTGACCCTCAAAATTTTGCACCAAAAGTCTTGAATAAACATCCTCATGCTCAATGCCAAGGATATTAGCGAATTGGTCAAAAAAGTTTATGTGCTCTGTAGCAGTCAAATCCCCTTCTCTCATGAATTTCGACAAGTTCTTCATATAATTTTCTAGTAAATCATGAAGGACAGGGGGAAGGACTAAAGGAGTGTATCTGGATGCCACTTTGGAAAAAATCCTAGGAGGCGGAGGTGGTGGTCCTTGACCGCCTCCAGCGCCACCTCCTCCAGATGTAGCCATTTGATGTCGAGGGGATGAACTTCGGGAGTTAAAGAGAGGGTTTTCATAAACTTGTAGTGACCCTTCGGTTACCTCAGGATGAGGAGAATGGGGTTCGGGAAACAGACCAGTAGGAGACAGAAAATCTGAAAAGGGGAGAAAAGGGAAATGAGGACTGGGTTCTTCAGACTTACAAGATATACAAACAGGAGAACCAACATGAGTTGAATCAAGTTACGAGATATACCCCTCAGAGTTTTGTGGATCTGAAACCTTTACTTCAGGGACCAGTGAAATATCTAATAAAGCGAGTATTGAAAGTGATATTTTACCTTTACTAGTAAAGGGGGAAGTTGAATCGATCTCGGTTTTTACCTCAGGTAAAATCAGTTCGGGGTTTATGATTTCAACTTCAAGTTTATCAGTTGATGTATCTCCGAAGTGTCTTTGTGTGTAACCTTCTTGTGAGATTGAATGCTCAAGTGGAACCTTAGCATTAGTTTGCATAGTTTTGGGTTGGTAAACCTTACTTGTGGATGCAACAGTTTGCTTGAGGTATCCCCTTGGTTTTAATAGATTTTCAGGATCGGCTATAGGCGTAGTCTGCTGATCGTCTGGGTTCTTCCTAGTATTCTTTCTATCGAATGCTAGTTTATCTGTAGTAGAGTCGCCAAGTGAACGATAAAATCTTTAATACAGTATTCAATCCTTGTTCACTATCAAAGACAGAATATTACCTTGTCGTTTCTCCTAGGGAAAAATAACTTCGTTTCTCCGTCCCCAACAACGGCGCCAAAAATATGTTCCTGAGAGGTGCTTTTTCTTTCGTTATTTATATAAGAATTAATTCTCCAATGAAATTAATGACAGAACAGGACATAGGTTGTAATTTGTCGTCTGATTCGATTTATAAAATAAAATGATGTGAGGGAAAATTACAAAACTGCTAAACAAAATGAGGCATCAAATGCAAGATGAATCTTACCTTGTCTATAGTAGAAGAAAATAAATAATGCACCCTTGAAAGGATATGAGATAAAATAATTCAAGTAGCTCACAGGTCTTGTATTCACTTATAGCAAATACAGAGGAAAAATTGTTTTCTTATCAAACAACTAATAAAATGTGACTACATTAGTAGTAGTACTAAATTGCAATCACTCGCTTATCAAGGAATAACATAAGGAAAACAAGAAATATGGAATACAAGAGAAGAACATAACTCAAACTGCACAAAAATTGGAATCCTTGTCTGCACTTGTATTAATTCTCACAAAAGGAGAGTTTTTTCCTATTACATACAGCAAGAAGCATCCTTTGTTAAGTCTTCAAACTATGCATTTATACAAAATGATCTCAACCCTAGTCGGTTGGAATTCTCATAATTCAAAAACAATAAATATTACAATATGTGAAATTAGAAGAGTTTCATTTGTATCTTCTCTGTCTCTTCGCCTGCTAGGAGAGACGTTTATTTTTCTTGTCCTCCATCTCAGAAACAATTCACCTTTAATCATGACCTGTGTAAATGGTATGCACAAGTTGTCTCATTTGTTCCAAGATGTGTTGGCCTTTCCTTGCTCGACACACTGAACACATCTGCCTACGAACTGCACCACCAACCTGGAAGGCTTTGTTTTGTCATTTGCCTCAAAAGTATATAAATTCTTTTGTATGTGAGGCAACCTATCCTCTGTCATCCTGGCTTCTAAAGATATAGACTGTAGTCGTAGACTAGGGTTGACTATCCATTTATTAATCTGAGTAACGTCAATTTGTTTCAATTGCAGGATTTCGGCCCGGGCTTCTTCCATGCTTGTCTTGGAATTGAGTTGATTTTTTGATATATCAATTTGCCCCAAGACTTCAGAGATATTATCTCTTTCAATGTCCAATGACTCTTTGTCGAGTGAATAAAATGCTTCTTTGCAAGATTTCTTGACTTCTCTGGCTAATCTTTTACTTTCAATTATATTAGCCTCCCAGGTTTAAGTATTATATCACCTCGAGTTTGCTCTAAAATAAACAGTCTATTGACCCCGGCTACTTCATCTTTTGCTACTGATAAAATGACTTCCTGGAATGTAACTCGAGCTGCAGTAGCTTCTCTCTCCTTTATGCAAATATTATTCAAAGAATGGTCTGGTAACAGATAATAGTTTTGAAAAGTTTCTATTCTAGTAAAAAGGTTTTGTTGGGCTTATCCCAGCTTCTCATGTACCTCCAAGGTCTAGGCTTGGAAAACCGTCATATCTAATGTCGTGTTCTCAGTCGAGTTTATTTTGGCTTGCAGTTGTTTGACCAACTCTCCCTGTTGAATGGCTAATTCTCTGCTTGCCTGTGAATTTTTATGCATTTTGTCAAGATTGATTTTTAATTGTTGGATTTCCTGTTTGTCATATACTCTAATATGCTCAAAACCCTTATTCATCTCATTTCTCACATTCTACTCAACAATTTTTATTTGGTTTTGCGACTGTTTCACCAACAAATCTTTATTCTTCAGTTGTTCTTTCAGGTTCCCAATTGAATACTGATTTGTTGTAGCAAAAGCTCCCAATATTTAAAATTTGATTTCTTTTATGTTAGAAAGAAATGCAACAATGCTTATGTATACCAATTTCCTAAGCCATAAACATCTCATTGAAAATTATAATCCGTGAGTATGGTACATGCTTATATATTAACACAAAATTTAAAATTTGATTTTTTTTATGTTAGAAAGCAATGCTTATGTATTCAAATTTCCTATGCCATAAACATCTCAAATTATAATTTGTGAGTATGGTAAAGCTTACATATATTAACACAACATTTTAAATTTGATTTATTTTATGTTAGAAGGCAATGTTTATGTATACCAATTTTTAAGCCATAAACATTTTAATTTTGTTCAAAATTAATGTTTATTCAAAATTATAATTTGTGAATATATATATATATATAGTTAGAAAAATTGAGAATATATTTTTTAGGTGTAGAGTGCTTATATTGAGATTCAACAATCAACATATTTGCTATTGAAACTATAACATATTTACAAAAAGGATATATAAAAAAGAAGAGCAAAGCCCTATTATATATAGACAAAAATGTATCTAATTTAGATTATCATGAACAAACTTTGGATTCAACATATTGGTCCACTCATTTCATCTAGATTAGCAGGTTTTGGGACGAAGAAGAAAAAGGACTAAGGCATACCTTGGCTCCTACTTTCAACCACATATGAAGCTTTGAGATTTAAAACAGACTCAACATACCCAAATCCTTTAATCGCAACCACCCATAAAGCTAGGGTTTCAATGTGGGATTTAGTAGACCCTGGCTTCAATTACAACCCGCTTCAAGGTGAGGGTTCATTTCCTCACCAAAGCAGGAAACACACTAGGTAAACTCAGGTTCTTACTTTCAGCAACATGTGAAGCTCCAGAGATAAACGTCTGAAATCAATTTCCTCACTAAAACCCTCAACCTCCACGACCGAACCTATCATGACTCTCAATCAGACCAACAATAAGATTACACACCCTTGCATGCATGCCACGCCATAGCCACCATTTGACTAAAAAAAAAGAGTCGAGCAAGAAAATGGTAGACCTATAAACCATGGTCGCACCACAAACCCCACTTGATTTCTTTAAAGTCATGGCTACCCACGACTAAGAATGTCACAATGCCTCTCCACAACTTCACACTAAACATTCATGGAATCGCCCACCACCATCTTTGATTCAGAATCTCGACAGAATCTAATCAAATGAATTCAAGACATAAAAAAATCAAAGAACAACGTCCACTTGCTCCAAACTCCATCTAGTAAACCAAGTTGAAGGTATCAGAGGACCTCAACAATTGTATTCAACTTCACAAAATCACAAAGTCTAAGCAACTACGGCTTTCTTGAGGGATTCTAAGCGCATGGACCCCTCTGCAGGGAGTATGGGAGACCCATGGGACCATCCGACACTCCTTGCCTCGATTGATGACCTTTGCACTAACCATTTCCGGACTTCTAGACGGTTTGTCGCACCTGGGCACTTGATCCTTGGCCCCACTCAACCATCTACTGCTGCAAAACCGACTACCCAGTCTGTATCTCCTGCCACTGTTGGGACAACTTCACAGGATACTTTCAAAGGAGCTCATCTTCATGGTGATCAGAAGCAGAGCTTTGAAGGGATCGAACATCTTGAAAGTGGACACGATGTGAGGCACTCTCAGCCAGGTCATACCCCTCTTAAACAAGGCACCCATAAATGTCTGCAAAAAGTTTGGAAACCTAAACTTAGACATCCCAAGATCATTCTTGGAATGGACGTAGGACTTTCAGAAGCCTGCAACCTGTCCCTATGTGCCTTAGTTGGGAGGCTAGCTTACAAAGAGAAATGTAAGCAGAACTTTGATGTTTGGATTGCAAATCACTGGAAACCGCTCCTCAAATACCTACCCAAGGTTCACTTGCTTCAACAAGGCTGGCTTGGTTTTATCTTCAGAAAACCAGAGGACACTGCCCTCATCCTAGAAAGATTTTGGGCCATTGATGAGGGAAGCCTCATGCTCAAACGATGGAGACTTGGCTTCAATCCTTCCACGGAGTTCTTTAGTCATCGACATATCTGGGTCCTTCTACCAGGTCTCCCACTTCAACTCTGGAACCAACAAGCACTCGAACTTATTGGAGCCTCCTTAGGCCGATTTCTAAGGGTGGATTTAAACTCACTAGCAGCATCAAACAGAAGAATGGCGAGGATTTAGTGGAAATCGACATCCAGGCTGGACTTCCTGAAATTTTGGAGATCGATTGGCACAGTCAATTTATAGCTCAGCATTTGGACTACTTAGGAATTCCGTTTCGCTGCTCCCTTTGTCGCAGAACTGGACATTTGAGAAGAGAATGCTCAAAGTTCCCCCCTCCTGAACTTGTTTTGGATCCAGCGGAGGAGTCAACTTTTGATGGATACATCTCTTCACCCAACTAGCTTGCGGAGGAGGCACCTTTCCCTCGGAGGGACTGCAATCCATCTGATGAATCTCTAGTAGGTAAGATCCATCAACATTGCCCCTCACTCTTCAATACCTTCTCTTCCTGGGATAGACTTTTCATCATCGAGTAGGCCGACAAAATCTTGTTTTCTGAACCCACGACCTCTCTTCCTGTAAAGCTTGTCCCACTACCTTTATTTCCCCCTTCACTGCTAACACCAACCGAACCAGTTCCAACAGACAACTCCACCATCTCTCATCCATCACTTACTCCTCAACTGTTGACTCCACCTGATCCATCTGCAAAAGTTTCGGGTTTCCATCCTACAACAGTCATAGATGTTTCACCAGATCCGTTCACTCTACCAGGTTACTTTGAGCCGACCCAATCTGAACTCCAACTTGAAACCATGTTTTCGGTTGCTACCCCAACTCCCCTTCTGCCCTTCGAATCGATTCCCATCCATACCTATCATGGGAAATATCTTATTCAACCCACCCTTATTCCATATGATCTTCCATCTTCTTCAAACATTAAACCATCACCTGAACCGGATCCCACTTGGTCTAGAGGTATAGGGCTTGAACTTTCGCCATTAAAAACTTGCAGTACACGCAAAAAGACTCTGACTGGACCATCGACTTCGGGCACTTCAGCTACTGTTACAAATCAAGGGGCTCTTAGAGGATTAAAAGCCCTAGCTCAAGGTAAATCATGATTCTTCTATCACTCAACATAAGAGGGGTGGGAGGACCCCTGAAACTCGCCTCCATGTGAAGACTCCTGGAGAAGACTCATCCGTCAATCATCTTTCTTCAAGAAACACTAGTGGATGCTTCTGCAGCTAGGGATTTCATGCATCTGCTCCGTCCGAACTGGATGACCTGTGCTGCAAGTTCTGTGGGAAACTCGGGCGGCCTTCTGGCCTCGTGGGACCCTTCCCTCTTTGATTTTTTGCCGTTGCTCAGTCCTGGGGGGATTCTACTTTCCAGGACCTGTTTTGAACTAAATTCTAATATCAATCTGCTCAACGTCTACGGTCCTTGTGCTGACCGTAAATTTTTCTAGGAGCGACTTGATGATCTCAGGATTTTGTCGACAAATAATCTCATCATCGCTGGAGATCTGAATCTAACCACCAGTCCCAACAAAATATGGGGTGAAAAGGCGTTGATCGACCCACTCCTAAGCTTTTTTAATCATATTTTTTACAAAAACTCCTTGGTCGACTTGAAGCCAGCTGAGCTTTTACCCACTTGGAGAAATGGGAGACAGGGACCAGCTAGCATTGCCAAGAGACTTGACCATTTTTTAATTGTTGAGGAGTTTCTCTCGCCATCCTGCAGCTTCCGAGCTTGGGTAAATCTCCCTTTCCTTTCTGACCATGCATCCATTTTCTTACAGATAGGAGTTGGTCGCTTCGGTGTTGGACAACCTTTTAAGTTCAATCTGCAATGGCTGAGGGAGGACTCTTTTAATATCCTGGTCAGATCAGTTTGGGCTGACCCATCCCTTATGGTTCCTGGAGATCCCCAAGGTAATCTGGTAAGTAAACTTTCCAGGTTAAAATTTCATACAATACAATGGTTAAAAGGAAAGAAGCAATCAGAACAGGCTGTCATAAACAGAATTGAACAGGAGCTGGAAGTCCTTCTCCGAGCAAAGATCCAGGATGCTGCCAGCACTGACATTGACTTTAAAATTTGGGGTCTAGAGGAAGCTCGTAACACTTTTCTTCGTGAAGATGAGGAGAGATGGTGTTTGAAAAGAAGGATGCTATGGCTGGCTGGCGGGGACAAAAATACTCGTTACTTTCATCGTGTTTCCAGCTCTCGTCAATCTAAAAAGCAGCTTTGGGATATTGAAGATGAGGACGGAACTCTTCACCATTCTCAGGAAGATATCAAAGCAGCTGCTTTCAACCATTTTAAAGTTTTTTTCCAGGATGCCTCTGCTCCTAGCCTAGCAGCTCAGATAGAGTTAGCAAGCCTCTTCCCTAAGATGGTTACAATCGATGAGGCTTTAGCTTTAGATTCTCCATGTACAAAGGAGGAACTGTTAGCGGTTCTCAGTGGTTTCAAAAAAGAAAAGAGCCCTGGACCCGATGTGTGGTCGGTTGAATTATATCTCCATTTTTTCAATCTTATGTGTCAGGATCTTCTGGACGTCGTGGAGGATGCAAGAACCAGAGGGGTGGTAAATTCTCAGCTAAATAATACCTTTATTGTTTTGATTCCTAAGTCAAATCTTCCCAGGAAGTTTAAAGACTTTCGTCCCATATCACTCTGTAACCTGTGTTACAAACTAATTTATAAGATCATCGCCAGAAGAATCCGTCCCTTTCTTTCCAGGGCACTTTCCGATGAACAACTCGACTTCCTAAAAGGGAGACAAATTCTCAACGCTGTTGGAGTCTCTCAAGAATGCATCCACAGTATAAAGGAAAAAAAACAACAAGCCATTCTTCTAAAGCTGGACCTCAAAAAGGCCTTCAACTGCATTAACTGGAACTTTCTACATCTTATTCTTCTACAGTGTGGTTTCGGATTAATTTTAACTAATTGGATTTTGGGATGTATATCCTCGGCCACCCTTTCTATTCTGATCAATGGAGAAGCTACCAAAGATTTTCACTGTGAGAGAGGGCTCCGACAAGGATGCCCTCTCTCACCTCTTCTTTTCATTTTGATCCTGGAAGGTCTCAGCATCTTACTCAAAAACAATCAAGCGGATGGACATATTTCAGGGATAAAAGTCTCGGGGATGACACATATTCTGCATATCCTTTTTGTAGATGACGTGTTGATCTTGACCTCGGCCAATCTTGCTGAATGGACCATCATACACTCGATCATTAACACCTTTTTCTCTGCCTCTGGATTGGAGATCAATCGCCACAAATCCGTCTTCCTTGTATCGAATGCACAGGAGATTTTACAAAGATATTTAAAAGAGTTGTTCGGTTTTGCTACACTCAAGCTAGCGGAGGGGTTTTCCTATCTTGGTTTTTTTATAAAATCTTCCAGCTATTCAAAAAAAGACTAGCTCTGGCTTATTGACAAATTTGAAAGCAGAATTCATCATTGGTGTAACCGAATTCTCTCTTTGGGAGGAAGATATGTTCTCATAAAAGCCATCTTGGAAAGCCTTCCAGTTTTTTGGATGGTGCTAGCTCACATCCCGGCATATGTTCTGAAGACCCTTCGTCAACTCATCTTTACCTTCCTCTGGACTGGCAGCAAGAAGAATTATGGTTATCACCTCTGCAGATGGGACGTAATTTCAAAACCAAAGTTGATGGGTGGTTGGGGTCTTAGAGATTTGCCTTTCTTCTATAGGGCGCTCTCGGCTAACACCTTCTGGAGAATTTTAATGAAACTCGGCCTTTGGAGCAAGGTGATCAAAGCTAAGTATTTTCCACTTTTACTGGTTCACATCTGGCTCAGATCTACCTAGGAGCGACCCACTAGCAGCTCACAAACCTGGAAACATCTCTTAAAGTCCCTTCCGATCATTCTTCAGTGGATTTCGTGGATTCCAGGCAATGGTTACCTGATTGAAGTCAGCAGAGATAGCATTTTGGGATAGGGCAGACATGCCATGCTTTCTTCTCCACTCCTGGCGCACCTTCACAGTAAGAGCTTATTTTTCTTACATCAATTTAGCTCTCTATCCAGTGGGGGACAATTGGGTGAACATTGGCTCAGTGGCATGGATCTCCAACTGGAATCTGTTTTAAAACTTGAATGGGAAGGATACATTCGTTTGTTGTCAGACGCTGGAATTCGACTACAAGAGAGGCTGGATACCCTCATGTGAACGGGTGGGGATCGTTCTGGCTCACTCACTGCTAAAAATGTTTATCAGGCTTAGGCTGAAAAGTTATGGTCTCCTATTAATGCTTGCTGGCACCAAAAGATTTGGAGGGGTGACTGTCCAGTCAAGCTAAAACTGTTCGTTTGGTTGCTGATCGAAAACAAGCTTTTGGTTTGGGAGAAGCTACAAGCCCGTGGATGGGAGGGGCCTAGCCACTGCATCCTATGTAAACAACACAGCAAGACAACTCCCCATGTCTTCAACAAGTTCTCTTTTATTCGCTCGGTGTGGCAGCTATTAACTCCAGCGCTTAAGCTCTCCACGACTTGGACAGGTGTCAGTGTGCCTAATTGTTTTTGAAACTGGATTGGTGTTAATAAGAGCCATGCAATGTTGCTAGTCTTTCTTTGCTGGCAGGTATGGAAGGCCAAGAACTCTGCACTTTTTGAAGAGAAGTCTCCTTCGATACAAAGAGTGGCAAATTTGATTCTTGTTGAGGCGGCATAAAAAAGGAAACAGTCAAAGGATCCACCATCAAGCAGACACAAATTTGCAATTCCACTTGACAGCGCTGTTGCCTGGTTCGACGGAGCGGCTCAACAAGGAGGCTCTCTTTGTGGGGCGGGAGGGAAAATTGATCTAAACTCACACTCGTGCTTCCGCTGGACTCTAAACTGCAAACAAGGAACTAACATGAAGGCATAACTTTTGGGAGCGTGGGCGTCTCTCATTTTGGAAAGTCGCCTGCATACCGATGAGCTTCTTCTCCTTGGAGACTCCAAAATCATTATTGATTGGCTGAGTGATCAAGCAGATTTCCATGTGGCGGCCCTTGAAAGCTGGAAAGAGAGAACCCAAGAAGCCACCCTCTTGATTAGAAAGCTCTCTTTCTCTCACATCTATAGAGAGGAAAACAACGAGGAGGATAACCTTTCTAAAAAAGCTTTGCATATGCCTCCGGGCCATATTTGTTTTACAAAGTGGGAGGATGGTAATGAAGGACCTACCATCACGATCAAACTTTGATTTTTGCCACCTTTGTTTTATTTTGCTGCTTTCCCATTGAGCTGGAAGCTGATCCTAGTAGTGCCAAGGAACAGGAATTTCTGACAGTATGGACTGCAACGATCCACAAGCATAGCATCCCCTCTTGTTTTCGTCTTCGCGAAGATAGATTTGTATATTTTTCTATCCTTATGAATATAAAGCGTATTTTTTCTCGTGGAAAAAAAAAGCAACTACGACTAGAGAAACCCTAGCCCATGGTAAAAGCTTACATATATTAATAAAAAAATTAAAAATTGATTTATTTTATGTTGGAAGGCAATGTTTATGTATACCGTGCAAGTTCAATTTTCCATTATGTATCTTTATTTTTAGGAAATTTAAATGCCTCTTTAGAAATACTATGCAAAATATTAATGTCAAATAACATTCACAATGGTAATGTTTATGAACACCTTTGCTTCCTCTTTGTCCTTTGGAAGTTTACCCGACCAACCATTTAATTGGTTAGGACATATCTTTAATAGTGACTTATAAAATGAAAAATAAAGAAATCAATGATAAATAATTTAAATTCTACATGAATTTAATTAAAAAAAAATTAATAATGATTTTAGTATTACACAATGGTATTGTTTAAATATTTGATGATATGATATGCTATAATTTGTCATATTTTAATCATATATTAATATGAATCATTGAATATTTAGACATTAAACAATGGTATTGTTTAAATATTTGATGATATGATATGCTATAATTTGTCATATTTTAATCATATATTAATATGAATCATTGAATATTTAGACAACCTTTTAGATAATTAATTTAAAATATATATTTTAAAATTAATCTAATAAAGATATTTTACTTTCATCTACATGAAAAATATATCTCAATCATTATCATGGTATTAATTTATCTTTTATATTATATATATAATAATAATAATAATGTATTTTTAAGGTCACGGCCAAGCCAGACACCAAATTGGTGTATGAGACCCTCTTGTTTGTGGGACAAGGGACCCCCTCCGCCCAACGATTTGACTGGTAAAGTCTATGGAAGTATACATACCCTACCCCCCTTTGGATTTGAACTTGTGACCTCTTAGGAGGAAACACATGTTCTTATCAATTATTCAGGTTATAAAGCCCAAAGAAAATTACTGAATATTTCTTCTCATTTCGAGGATGATGCCCAAAGTAAACTCTAGAATCTTCAGGGCACAAGACTAGTCAACAAGAAGGCTTGAAGCCATTATAATAATATATTCATTATGAGCTCAACATGTCACTTGCGGTAATTGAACTCGAATGGGGAGGATAATAACATTCCTCCCAACCACCCCAACTAAACCCAATTCACACACACACACACACACACACACACACACACACACACAACTGAAACTAGGAAATATTTATTATAAAAAAACTATAGCAGAGCTAACAATAAACATACAAATGATATTGATCGAGGATCTTGCAAATCTTCCATTTTTTTTTAAATTTTACCTTCTACCTTCAAAGAACTGGGAGAAGAGAAGGTGAATTTTCATACAGGGGATTTTCTTGCCAAATTCCTGAGCACAAGGATAGATTCTTACAAATTGATTACAAAGAAAAATATAGAAACAAAACAAAGTTATAGCTTACTAGATGTAATCCCTAACATAGTAAATTCCAAAAGTAC
>ML797773.1:111214-126867 GCA_009831015.1 Picea engelmannii | reverse complement strand
TATGTTGATGACATGTTGTTGGTAGGAAATAACATGGATGTTATCAAGGAGGTGAAATCGCAGCTATCCTCCAAATTTGACATGAAGGATATCGGTGTTGCTAACTTCATTCTAGGAATGGAGATTAAAAGAGATCGTGCAAATAGGAAACTCTTTTTGAATCAGAGAAAATATGTTGAGACGATATTGCAGAGGTTTAATATGCATGGAAGTAAATCGGTCAAGGTTCCTATTCCTATGGGTGTAAAGTTATCTGCAGATCAGTGTCCCAAGACACAGGAAGAAGAAGAGGACATGTCCCATGTTCTATATGCCAGTGCAGTTGGCATTTTGATGTATGCAATGGTTTGTACTAGACCGGACATTCAACATGCAGTGGGAGTTTTGAGTAGGTATATGTCAAAACAAGAACTAGGGAAGGAGCATTGGACAACAATAAAGAGGGTCTTCAGGTATCTTCGTGGCACTACCAGTTATGGATCGTGCTACCAAGGAAGACCAGGATTAGACAGAGTGGTGGACATACATGGCTTTGTTGATGCAGACTTGGCTGGAGATCTGGATCGCAGAAGATCTACAAGTGGGTATGTGTTTAACCTATTTGGAGGAGCAATCAATTGGATGAGAAAAAGATAGGTTGTAGTGTCACTCTCAACTACAGAAGTTGAATACATGGCAGCCACTCATGCAAGCAAGGAAGCAGTATGGTTACAAAAATTGTGTTCAGGTATTGGGTTGGTACAACAAGTAGTGAGATTATATTGTGATAGTCAGAGTGAATTCTTCCTAGCAAAGAACCCAACTTATCATTCGAAGAAAAATCATATTGATGTTCAGTATCACTTTGTAAGAGACATGGTTGAGGAAAAGAAGGTGTTATTGGAAAAGGTTGACACTTTGAAGAATGTTGCAGATTCATTGACAAAGTCTGTAAGCGCAGAAAATTTCTCCTGGTGTAGAGTAACAATGGGAATTGTTTCCCTAGATTATTGACTATATAATATTGGGACCCCTAGATGCAAAGAAAACAACAAGTGGGAGAATGTTGAATGTTGAGTATGTGTTATATTCTTTGCACGTGTGTGTGTGGGCACATCAAATTCGAGAACTGTGTTTGACGATCCCTCATAGTAGTGTTCTGAATGTGTCATGTGTGCCGGGTGCTTTCCTAGGGGGGTCCTAGGGGGGTCCTCGGGGGGGGGGGAGGTATGCCCCCCCCTGGTTACACGCAACGTTCGGGGCAGTGCCCCGAAATTTGTTTTTGGTCAATTTTTTCTATTTTTAGTGGTTTACTAAAAATAATCCTGGTTTTAGGGATTAGGGTTTTGGTATCTACAGAATACCTAAAAACATTGTATATATTGCATAGTGAATGGTGAAATTTGATAAAATGAATATAAGAAAGGTTTTCCCGGTTGAGGGTTTCCGGTATAAAATCTCTGTGAACTCTATGTATGAGCCATTGATTAAATTTTGTTTCGCTTAAGAATCTATATGCATTGTTTTACTTCACAGGTTTAAAACTTACAAATAAGTCTAATGGCCTCCAAGACATTGCATGAATCCCAATGTGTGAATAGATGTCTTGTCGTCGAACACAAGGGAAACCACCCAGTCAATGACCAATGATGAAGTGTCGACTATTGGGTTCAAGGTTACCTACCAATGATGAAAGTAGGGTCAGGGTGCCTGATAGGAATACATTATCATGTGATTCTAAGACAAATTGAGGGTATGGCCGACATGCAAAGTCAAGAGTTCTGAGGAGTGGCCCACACAGGTTGATAGACTTCCTTTGAACAAGAGCATGAGACATATGGAGGACTCCGACAACATAGACCCAATGATGAAACCATGAGATGCAGGAGGCATCAATGAAATTCTCTATAGGGACTGGAAGAGTAACCAGTCGGTAGAGAAGACTCTTTAACAAGCTCATCTTCCTAATTCCATGCTAATCCCAAAATTATGATGATGAAATGGACTCAATAACTTTGTTCTATGTTCAAAGGCGACACGACTGTTGCCAATATAAGATATTACTCCCTTCCTGCTCGTATTTTGTTTTTTTCATAGACAAATGAATGCTATGATACAGAGGAGGAAACGAGTGTCGAAAGTAAGCAAAACTAGTTCTAGCAGTGGAACATACCTGTGCTCAATGCAAGGAGATGCATGCAGAGATGGACACATGGGGGAATGTTCCCTCCTGGGTATAGGGTGTCAAATTGTGAAGGATATAAACAAGGATCTGCTTGGTTGAGGATGCAAAAAATCCTGAGGCAACCAATTTATAACGCAAAGTGAGAACCGGATATAGGCTCAATACTGCAAGCAAGGGCATGAGATGCAATCACAACTTAATGCCAAAAAAATGTCCTTTTTTATGTCTTTTAGTTTACTTGGTGTGAAGGGATAAACTTGTGCCAAATATATGTCTTTTAAAATCCAATTTACGAGTGTGAAAGTGACAAGTTCACTCGGCAATATTTTTGCTTTTTGAAAATGAGTCGGAAAAGAGATTAACTAAGACTCACTACCTTTCAAGTCCAATTTAACGAGTGTCAAAGGGACAAATCACTCGGAAATATTTTTTCTTTTTAAGGACGAGTTGGAAAAGAGCTTAAATAAAACTCGTTTGGGAGTCCTCGGGATGTAAGGCCACATGTTTATGAGTGAGAAATGAGGCTCAACATCAAGTCATGTACTAGCTGTGAGGGACTCCTAGTCCTACGAAAAAAATCTCTGCATGGCCACCAAGTGAAGTAGGGGATCTAACTAGGGCACCCATGTTTGGTAAGTCTCTACCACTTGCTAATGACATGACCTATAGCAGATGGAAGGTTTTGTGTCACAACAAATGGGTTCGTACCTAAGGCATAAAGAGTGACAGTTTATAGGATAATGCAAAAATGCATGATGGAATGGATACCTATCCTATATGTTGGGTAATGAAAATACCTACCCGTGGTGACGAACGACCAACATAACATTGAAATCTACAAGAATCTTGGGTTAAAACTGCAAAAACCAACTCAATCCACCCTTGTATTAGTCCATTAGGTGAAAAAATGGCTCAAAACTATAGAAAGTGGGTAAAAATTGTTTATAAATAGTAACAAAACCAAAAATTACTATACCATTTAGATTTTTTACCCAAATAGTGCAAATTGGACCAAAATACCTTTGAGATTCAAACGACAATTGTGGGAGCATCAGACAACAAAATCAAAAACCGTCTAGACCAGGTAAATCTTCTTCTCTTCCTCTTCATTTCCAGTGGATTCAATTTTTAAGTTAGTTTCCAAATTTTTAGTAATTGAGGGCATAAAATGTGAAAATTAGTGTACGCGGGTTGTCTCCTATCGGGATGCGTATACGATGAGTTATACGTGCATGTGCAAACTGTAGTGCATGTATAGCCAACCCTATATGCGACTGTAAGTGAATCAAACCACGCACAAGCACGCAAACAATGAATTTGAAGGATGCTAACTCAAATTTTGACTTGTCCTTGGTAGGATGGTTCTTTAATGGAGAGAAAGAGAGAACAAGGAGGTCAATGTTGCTGTGGATAGAGATCCGAGGGCCCAAATGGCCTTAAAGATATGTGGCTTATATAAATTTTGGGCACTCAAAGGGATGAGGGGCTAGGTGAGGTTGCTCGAGATGCTTGTGGGTTACTGGGACCTTGAGAGTGAAAGCTTCAACCTCGATGGGAAACCATTGAGGATTGAAGTAGAAGATATCTACTTTTTGACTGGTCTATCACGCCAGGGAGAGGTTGTAAACCTCAAATCACAAGGAGCAAGGAGTGGAATGAAAATAGAGGAGTACATCGACACCCACTGTGTAGCAGGGACCCTGAAGGTCAGGAGTCAACTCCCTATCTGGGCAATAAACAATCTCATCCTCAAGATTATTGTCCTTGTATTGACCAGGATCACAGGTTCAGCCTCGTTGCATCAGGCTTCGAGGTCGCTCATGTTCTATGTAGTGCAGTGTATGATACCCATAGTATATGACTGGTGTACCTCACTACTGGAAAATATGAAGAGCCAATTGACAAAGTGAAAACAAGGGAGTAAGAGGAATTTTGGGTTTGTCTCTATCCTATGCAGTTTCTTCTTCGAGTGGGTTCCAGGTTTGGGACCTAGAATCGAGATTCTTCCGAGAGGACCTCGCGATCCAGCCATGGCACAGTGGACCGAGGTAATGAGGTGGCATGGGGGAGATAGGGTGTCGACACCCTACAATGAGCATTTCTTCTACTACTGGCAATGACAGGTCATTTCCTTAGATGACTATCCCTATGCATGGATAGACTTCTGAGGTGATCCGGACATGCCACTCCCACCAGGGACCACCTACGGTGACATAGGTATGTCAAAAGTTTTTAAATATTTCATTTTTTGTATTTTTGTATATTAGATCAAAAATATTTTTGGATGGTGCTTAAGTACTAACTAGACACTTGTGTAATGCAGACATGGGTCCATGACAGCCGGAGGGGTTTCCTCTACATCGATGAAGGAACCGAGGAGATGAGGCGGCAGGAGGAGAAGCCAAGAGGGTCCTACAAAACATGCAGGGCAAGCTGTCTTGTTTGACTCATAGGATCCCCATGGTTTAGTTAGAGGATATGCCTGAAGCCATGCAGTGATAGGTGGTTGGAGTACCAAGAGCTTGACGTTATAACCCTAAATTTCGCCATACATACATACCTAGCATCAGGTCATCTTACTTGCTATTTTTTCTAAGCCATCACTGAACAACTCTTCATAAAAACACTATTTTTGAAGACCTATGTGCCCTGCACCATTACTGCCCACGTATGTACGCTATCTGCACCATTACTGCCCACGTACATTTGCTAGTTGCACCATTACAACCCGCGTATGCCCACAAAAGTTGCAAAAATTAAAAAGTTGCAAGGAATTCGTTGAGATTACGGGCTATTGGGTAGTTTTCCAACTGTCCCATCGCCTATATCCCGTCACCCAACAGAATAACCATCCTTTTTTCATATAAAAGGAGGTGTTGGGGTTTCATTCCAACAATAAGCATAAGAACAGTGAAACTCTTCCTGTTTCACATCCCCTCCTTGCCCCAAGAATTTGCAGCCACCTTGTGAGTTTTGTGCCAGAATTTCCCATTCTTGACTTTTTCCTCCATTATAAACCTATGCCATTTCCCTAGAGAGAAGTGTGAGAGGATAAAGATACGTGGAAGCGCAGTTGGAGCTCGGTAAAGAGGATCCCGGACCAGGTTCGAGGAGCAATCGTTGATCTCATTGTAAGTAAACTTTGTGATTCTAATAAAAGGAGTACTTTTTTTGTCCCGCCATATGATGTGTTCAATATTTATGTTTGATTCATGTTTTATTATGACATCTAACCCACTAATTCATATATGAGATGCATGTTCGTAGTTTATTTTTTGTCTTTTTATGAATGCAGGTTATCCTTGGGAGGAGACTCGTAGTCGAGGAGCGATCGAACGCGAAAGGATTGACATTGGACTGCGAAGTTTAAGGTAGAGTTACCGGATCTTTTTACTTTGTATTTCATGCATGAATGTGGGGTATAGTCGGGGTAGTTATAAAAAGTATGAGATTTTTATATGGTTAGATCTACCTACATGTTGAACCCTAGTGTAGTCCATAGGGGGGTTTTCCCGCTATATCACTTGGGTGCGACTCTTTCAGCATCTCGCAAACGTCGTAGTTTGTTACCATGACACACACACAGTGCCACATGCATAGATGTCGTGGATATTTTAGTACCAATTGTATATGTGTATTGAGGGTATTAGCCCAATTTTGTACTATAAACACCATATTTTTTGAAATATATATAAAATGGATCTTCTGCTTTACTTATATTTTACAATGTGTACATTGATGAGATGGTTTTCTTTGCTTTAATTATTTGACAAATGTCAATCTAAAACAAAATTAGCATAAGCATCAGATACATGATTAGAACTCCTAGGAATGTGATAATATGTAATAAAATCAAACGGTCGTTCTAAAAGACATACCTGTAGGAATCGTCGGAGCAAAGTAGGATCACGCACGTGGTAACTGTTGTTAAATTGACATACTATTAACTGGGAATCCAGGCAAACCTCTAAAGAGTGAATACCATGTGAGATAGCATCGCGCAAAAGTTCTATAACGATGCTATATTCGGCCACATTTTTCATGGATGGACCTAGGCATACGCCACCTGAAGACACCAGTAGACCCTCGGGTGAGTAAACCACCCAAGCGACGGAAGCCAAGTTTCGTGTATGACAATTGGCTCCATCTACGAATCCTAGGTAGACCGATGACTCCGTTGACATCTGCCAACAAAGGGAAAACTCGATAAGCAATTTGAAGACAGAAAGACATGAAAAAGATATATACACTAAATTACATTAGTATACAAAGAGTTCTACCCAAGCTTGGGGCTCAAGCGTTATATCTTTTCAAGTAGAGCCCATTTATGGGCTCAACCAACTTATTCCCTTCATAATCTTCTAACTCATAGGCTCATTTTTCTAGAACACATCGCATGATATAAGGATCGTGCCACATGGGCTTAAACTCGCCTACCCCCAGTGGTTCTTTGGATTGATCGTACAAGAGGACCAAGTCACCCTCAGCGTACAACCGAGGACAGACAGACTTATCGTACTGGACCTTGACATGTCTTTTGTTCGCCTCGATAGTCGTAGAGGCATCTCGACATTTCTCATCAAGACTCTCTAGGTGTACAAGGTGTCTCTCGAGATCAGAAGTGTCGGGTAGGACCGTGACTGCCAACTTAAGAGAAGGGATTTCACATTCAATCAGTAAAATCGACTCCACACCGTGTACTAACTAGAAAGGGGAAAATTTGGTGGTAGTCTTGACCGAGGTTCGGTATGCCTAGAGTGCAAGATAAATCATTATGTGCAAGTCAGACTTACTCTGACTAACAGTTTTTTGAAAAATGGTCTTGAGAGAATTGTTGACGACCTCTACTTGTCCATTTTCTTGGGGGTAATAAGGAGAAGAATGACCATGTCTAAACCCCATCTTAGATGCTATTTATTCCATCATTTCATTCTAAAAGTGACTGCCATGATCAATGAAAATCTCACCCGGGATACCAAACCGGGCGATAATTTTATTGAATATGAAGAAGGCGGCAGTTTCCCATCGGATTTAATTGTAGGCATGGATTCAGCCCACTTAGTAAAGTAGTCTACGACCATGATAATGTGTTGATGCCCCACAACCAAAGTTGGGTTGCAATCCACGAAGTCCACCCCCCACTTAGTGAAGGGACCGACGGTAATGAATGGGTGAAGAGGGGCTAGATACGAGCACATTTTTTGAGTGAACACCTAGTAGGGGTGACACTTCTTAATCACTTCAATACAATCTTTAAATATAGTAGGCCAGAAATAACTGGCTCATGAAATTTTTTGGGTTGTCGCAAGCCCGGATAGATGACCACCACAAGCCCCACTATGGCAATCGTTTAGGACTGACTTGACCTCTCCGTGAGTTAAACAACGATGTAAGATATTGTCTATTCCTCGGTGATACAAAGTTTTACCGACGATAGTATAATTCTTACCTTGGTACCTTACACGTCGTCGGTCATCTCGTGAGAGATGCTGAGGGAACTTCAAGGTTTGAAGATAGAGAACAATGTCTCCATACTAGGGGTTGGACGACAAGACAAGAAAAATGTGTTCATCCGCAAATGAATCAACATGGATAACATTCTCATCTAGCCGTGGAAAGTCGGATATTAACTTCGCGAAGACTAGCGATTTCTTGGATTTCGCAGAAGCGAAATCAAGATCAAACTCTTGTAAAATGACAATCCATTTATTATATTTTCCCCCTATGATACACCTGGTAAGGACGTATTGAAATGGATTGACATTGGCAACCACAGTAGTCTTGCAAAGTAATATATAGTGATGCAAACGTTGGACTGCGTGAACAATAACCAAAGCTAGTTTTTCAACATGAGAATAATTAAGCTCAGGACCAACTAAGATAGTAGATGACGTGCTCGCGGAGATCATCATCCTCCTGAACCAAAACCATACCAATTGTATCCTTAGGCACGGTGATATAAAGCAAGTATTCTCTACTATAGTCAGGAGACTTCCACAGAGGCGTCGATACCAAGGCTTTCTTTAAAGCATCTAAGGACTCTTAGGCTCGCTCATCCCAGATAAAAGGGGTGTCCTTATTCAAAAGACGCAAGAAACCCTTAGTGATATTGGCATAGTTTACTATAAACCGGCGAAGAAAGTTAGCTTTCCCCTATAAACCTTGAATTTTTCTAATCGTGTGCGGGGGAGGCAATCGAGGTATTACCTCAACCTTTAGTGGATCTACCATGATCCCGATCTCAGAAACTAGAAATCCCAAAAGACGACCAGACTTAACGCAAAATATGCACTTGTGAGGGTTCAACCAGATCCTATAGTAACAACATATTTCAAAAACAAGTCGAAGGTGCATAGCATGATCCGCTCTCTTGCGAGAGTGAGAAGAAATATCATCAAGGTAAGCTTCGACTATGTGCTTAAGATCGTGAAAATCGAAAGTCATGGCACATTGAAAGGTTGCTCGACGTTTTTAAGGCCGAAAGGAATTTTCTCGTATGTGAAAGTACCCTAAGGACAAATAAATGTCATCTTGTTTTGATCCTTAAGTTTGATTTGAATTGGGTTATATCCTGAAAATTCGTCCATAAAAGAAAATACTTCGCTTCCCCCACACTCGTCGAGGATGTGATCGATGAAATGTGTCGGGAAGTTGTCTTTAGGACAGGCCTTGTTCAGGTCATGAAATTCCATACATACACGGATGGTTACTTGCTTCTTATCCATAGGAATGGGGTTGAATACCTATTCATTCAAGGGAATCGGGTAGATGAAGCCAACATTAAGTAGCTTCTCCACCTCTGCCTTAATAGCAGGGGCCTTCTGAGGGTTGACAGCTCTAAGATGTTGTCGAACAGGTTTAGCATCTGGATAAGTTATAATATCATGTTCGACAATACGAGGGTCGATTCCTGGTATCTCTTCATATGACCAAGAAAATACATCTCAGAATTATGTAATATACCAGATATAAAAAGTATGCAAAACAAAAATAAAATGCTAGAAATGGCAGAATAACAACAATATAACTAGAATAATCACCACAATAACTCAAATGAAATAAGAATAACAACAGAAATAGCACTTTGATTATGTGAGCAATGTTCACGGGCGTCTTCGAGGGGGCAACCTCCAGTCGAGCAGAGCTCTATTACAATAATATCCAAGCTAGGGTTCTCATATCCTCGACTCCTATTTATACTAAATAGATCTATCAAAAGAAGCATCTAGAGGAAGATCCTTCTATAAGAGAAAGCTTCTATTAGGTCTTCTTACATTTGAATTATTTTATTTTATTGCAAGGCCTTATTAATATTGACCTTTATTACATCCGAATATAATGTTCTACCTATGTGCGGGTTAGGACCCTAACATGTCCTCCCCCTTAAAAACAACCTTGTCCTCAAGGCTTGAGATGTGGAAATTGTTGTAGAATGGTAGTTGGTTCCAAAGTGGCATCTGTTGGAGTTGTATCTTTCCACTGGATTAACACTTCCTTGATGGTTATCTGACACAAGTGACTCTCACGCTGGTCCAAAACTGCTTTTGGCTGTATCCAAATGGATCCTTCTTTGACTAACTCGGGAAGGTTGGTTTGAATTTGGCACTTAGTTCCGATCACCTTCTTTAAGCAGGAAACATGAAAAACAGGATGTAGCTTCGAATGACTGGGCAAATCTAACTGATAGGCCACCTATCCCACATGCTTGAGAACTGTATATGGACCATAAAATTTGGGCACTAGCTTCTGACAATTCTCGACCTTGAGGGAATTCTGCTTGTAAGGTTGCAGGCGAAGAAACACATTATCCCCTTCTTCAAATTGACGTTCAGAACGACCTTGATCTGCTTGTTGCTTCATGTGATTTTGTGCCATGACCAAATTCTCTTTGAGGGTGAGGAGAATAGCCTCTCGAACTGTAAGTGTTTGGTCAACCACCTGGACCTTCGAGACACCAGGTAAGTATGAGAGAACTGAAGGTGGATTTTGTCCATATACCGCTTCAAAATGAGTCATGCATGTAGTTGTATGGTATGAATTGTTGTACCACCATTCAACTAGGGGTAACTATTGAGACAACTAATTTTTCTTTTCCGAGGCAAAACACCTCAAATATGTTTCCAAACACTTGTTGACAACTTCTGTTTGACCATCAGTCTAGGGATGATAAGTTGTACTGAGATGCAATTGGGTGCCTTGTAGCTTGAACAGTTCTTGCCAAAAATTGTTTGTGAAAGTTGGGTCGCAATCAGAAACAATAAAGTGTGGCATGCCATGAAGCTTGAAGACCTAATCGATGAAAATTTGAGCCACCGTGGATGTTGTAAACAGGTGTTGAAGAGCACATAAATGAGCATACTTGGAAAGGTGATCAACAACCACCATGATGACTGATTTATTTCTCGATTTGGGTAAGCCTGTAATAAAATCCATAGAGATGTCCTTCCAAATAGCAGGTGGAATCAAGAGCGGTTGTAGTGTGCCCGAAGATTTGATTGTTTCTCCCTTGTTGCGTTGACACACATCACATTCGGCGACAAAATTACAAATGTCTTGTTTCATACCATCCCAGAAAAAAAAAAAAACGTTTGACCCTGTCATAGGTTTTGGTGAACCCAGAGTGCCCCGATGTCGGTGTAGCATGAGGCTCAGAAAGTACAGTGGATTTAATCTTTGATTGTTTACTTAAATACAAACAACCTTTGTATCAAAGCTCATCATGGAGCCAAGAGTACCCTGGGGGAGCTGGAGCATTGGACTGCAATTGTTGGATCAACTACAAACTTTTGGGATCTTGTAGCCATTCCTGGTGAATGGCTTGGAGCCAATCTGGTACAATGAAGGAGAGAGAAAAAAGGGATCCTTCATCTTCATATTTGTGGGAAAGTTCATCCGCAACCACGTTTTCTTTGTCTTTCTTGTAAATGATCTCATAATCATAGCCAAATAGCTTAGTTACCCATTTTTGTTGCTCCGGGGAGGAAATGCGTTGTTCCAGAAAATCCTTGAGGCTTTGATGGTCTATCTTAATTTGGAAGTGTTGCCCCAATAGATAATGGTGCCACAAATCAACGACATGCATAATAGCCAACATTTCCTTTTCCTAGATAGACTTTCCCATATTTCTTTCAGATAGTTGCTTGCTAGTAAAGGCCAAAGGTCGACCCTCTTGCATAAGGACAGCACCAATTCCTTTCCCTGAAGCATCACATTCCAAGACAACGGTCATTGTGAAATCAGGAAGGGCCAGGACTGGAGTGGTGCACATGGCCATCTTCAAGGTTTGAAAAGCTTGAGCAGCAGCTGGATTCCAAGTGAAAGAGTTCTTTTTTAGGAAAGCAGTGAGAGGTGCTGCAATCTTTCTGTAATTCTTAACAACTTGCGATAATAACCTGTTAAGCCCAGAAATCTACGCAAGCTTTTGAGAGTCTTTGGGTGAGGCCAGTCTTGCATAGCTTCAATCTTTTTATGATCCACCCTGACATCATCCTTGCCAACCAGATGACCCAAGTACTCTACTTCTAAGGCACCAAAATCACATTTAGTATGTTTCAGGAAAATTTGGTGTTAAGAGAGTAGATGGAGAACTCGATCCACATGAGCAAGATGTTCTATCTAGGTCTTGCTATAGATGAGGATATCATCAAAGAAAACTAATACAAAATGACAGAGAAAAGGACGAAAGACATGATTCATGAGGCTTTGGAAGGTGGAGGGGGCATTACACAAGCCAAAGGGCATGACCAAAAACGCATAGTGGCCCTCATGATTTCTAAAGGCGGTCTTGGGAATGTCTGCCTATTTCATACGTATCTGGTGGTAGCCCGAATGAAGATCAAGTTTAGTAAAGAATTGGGTGCCACTCAGTTCATCCAGGAGGTCATCAATGACAGGAATGGGAAATTTGTCTTTAATGGTAAGTTTTTTGAGGGCATGGAAGTCAGGACACATTCGCCAAGAACCTTCTTTCTTCAGGACCATGACCATAGGAGAAGAGTAGGGGCTCATACTAGGGCGGATAACGCATGCATTAAGGAGTTCCTGGACCATTTTCTCAATTTCATTTTTTTGGGAAAAGGGATGACTATACGGACGGATATTGGGAGAAAGGCTTCCGGGTACAAGGGGAATGGATTGATCATGAAAACCACGTGAAGGAGGGAGTCCCTAGGAAGTGGAAAAGACCACTTGATGTTTAGAAAGGATGGCTTGGAGGTCTTGCAGCACCGAGGGTGTTTTTGTTTCTTGTATGGCATCGAGTTGAGGAATAACACTAGAATGACCCTTTTTGAGCAGCTTTTCCATGCGATGGGAACTAATGATCTTAGGTGAACCGGCGGTGATGACTTGGAACTTATATTGGTGGCCCTGTTGGTCAAATTGCATGGTTAATTCCTTAAAATCCATGAGAATGGGACCCAAAGTCCTTAGCCAGTCTGCACCCAACACAATGTCACAACCGCCCATGTCGATAGAAAACATATGATATTTCAGGTGGTAGTCACCAATTTGGAGATGCACATTTTCACAATGCCCTCCACATTTCATGGAGCCACCATTGGCAATCATGATTTGGAAATTATTGACAGCATGGATGTAGCAATGAGTTTCTTGGGCAATGTGGTGATGAATAAAATTATGGGTGCTTCCACTATGAACCAGAATGATGACCTTCTAATGCTTGATGTAACCGATTAGCTTAAGGGTTTGGGGAGCAGAGAAGCCAGTGAGATCATTGAGGGAAATGATCGGTTCTACTTCGGGAGGGTCTGAGGGAGGGGTTATGTCGGGGGTTTCAGGTGACTCAGACACAAGGGGATTTTCAACATCCTCTTCTGAAATATCCTTGGAGATGGCCATAAAAATATTTTGTTCCTTACACTTGTGGCCCCGAAAATTTTTGTCATCACAATTATAACAAAGTCCTTTGAGTTGGTGTTCATCCATTTCAACCCTGGTCAAATTTTGGATATTTAGTGGAGCAAAGGGAGGAGTGGGATTTACTAGTTTAGGGCAAAGGATAAAGGAGGGCTTCCGATTTTGAGAAGATACAACCTGTTGTGATTCTTTATCTCTTTTAGTAGCCTCCACCCAACTATGAGGCCGAGCCATGAGGACATGGGCCTGAATCTCATCCTTGAGGCCACTGATAAAACATTCTTGGAAAAAGGCATCAGACATGCCCTTTGTCCGAAAATCCAGGCGCTCAAAGGAAACTATAAAGTCTTCCACTGTTCTTGATTGTTTCAACTTTGTCAAACAGCCCAAATGGTTGGTGTCAGTGTCAAAGCATTCATCAAGCTCTGCCACAAAGTGTTTCCAAGCAATATACCCTTGATGAGAAGTTTTTCTCCATTGCCACCATTGCCAATGTTCTTGATCTAGATGGAGAACACCATACCGGAGTTTGGCCAAGTCATTTGTAATATTGTATAAAGAGAAATAATGTTCCATTTAGGTTACCCAACCAGTGGTGTACGAGCCATCAAATTCGGTCACATCCACCCATGGAAGGCGTAGGTCACGTTGAAAGTGATGGTTCTGAAAGTTATGGGAATGAGAGGAATGTTCACCTTCAGTATGTGGAGGTGAGGAAGAGGAAGGGTTATCTATAGGGATATGCAGTTTGGTGCAGAGTACTGAAAAGACAGATTCAAGCTAAGTGGTGAGGTCTTGTTTGATTTCATCCATTGAGGACTGCATGGTTTTATTGATGGCGACAACATTGGCATTGATTTGTTTCACTTCTTGTTGGGTCTCGATGAGACTAGATTGCAAGGTGTTGAAGCGAGCTTCCAAGTCTTGGCTACGGGTATGGGCCATGAGGATGGGGGAACTAAAAAGAGGCGGGCGGGGTCAAAAATTTTGCTGAAAAATAATATGTATGAATGTGATAAGGGAAAAGAGATGAATCCAATGTGATAAATTCCCAAATGCTTAACCAGAAAGAAATGTGTATTTACTTGGCAACCCGAACACAGTTGCGCGGCAACAGATCTTGTATGTTTTAATTTTTTTATGTTTCTGTCCCTAAGGGTTAGGTATTCAAGGGTTTACCTTGTGCTATAGCTCTCTGATATACGTGCAAGGTCCAACCGTAGTACTCAATCCAATATCTCAGGTCACTAACTGAGGAGGATAGACTGTACCCTTAGTGTTATAACCCTAATTTCCACCAGACATGCTTACCTGGCATCAGGCCTTCTCAGATTCCTTCTTTTCCAAAACATTGTTGAACAACTCTTCTTAAAAACCCCTTTTATAAAAACCAACGCGCCCTACTCCATTATTGCACGCGTGTACACGCTATCTGACCCAAGACAACCCGCGTGTACCTACAAAAGAACGGAAAAAGGAAAGTTGTCGACGGAACACACAGCTTTGGGTAAGTTAGCTAAACCTTTCATCCATGCATGGCCGATCACTCAACCAAATACCTAGCTTCTTCTAGCCTATAAAAGAAGGGTTAGGGGTCCCATTTGAAAGGAGGAGAATCATAGTAAAGAAACTATACCCAATTAAGTATTCCCTTTGTCCCAACCTTTAGAAATCCTTGTGCAAAGAGAAGTATAGAGCAAGGTAGTTGCAAGACAGTGGAAGAAGATCCCAGGACCAGGATCGAGGAGCAGTAGCCAACTTTATCATTGTAAGGTATCATTGTGAAGTTAATAAAAGAATTGTTTTTCCCGTCCCGCCATATGAGATTGTCATTATTGGAATATTGATTGTCTGATTGATTAAATCTATAACCCGTTAGTTCATAGATCAAATCAATGTGGAGTTCTTTGTTTGTCTTTAGTGAATGCAGGTCAGCATTGGGAGGAGAGTTGCAGTCAAAGAACGACCAAGCGCGAAAAGGGATCGACATCAAACATGAAAAATAAGGTACATCAACTTAATCTCTTGAGCCTTGTATTTACATATGAGTAATGGGGTTTAGGCATGGGATGATGGTAAAAAGTAAGAATCTTTAGGTCATTTCTGCATGCATGATAAAACCCTTAGTGCTAGTCCATAGGAGGGATTTCCCACCCACAACAGAATTGGTGGCCATACTGGGGATCTCTAGGGTTTCTGGGAATGTTTTTTCTTGGGTATTTTTAAAAACTGGTTTCATTCCTTGTTTTAAAAGTTTCTGCAAAAGTCTGAGCTAACAGAGATTCTGGTCTTCCATACCAGTTATCTCTATTTCTTTGTTTGACTGCATTTTTTTTTTCAAGACCCATAGAGGTACACGTGGCATGTATAAGGTCTGCATGCGTGTACACGCGCCCTACCTTCCCACAGCTTGCGTGTACACGCTAGCTGAGGAAGTGTCAGTCACATGTATGATTCTAGAAAATTTCTTTTAGAGAGGCAGTCATCCTCTCCCCTGTCAGAAATAATCCTTTTTAGGGGTTTTCTGGACCTCTTTCTAGTCTTTGTTGTTTGCAGTCTATAGCTTAGGTTTCACCTCAGATTGGTTTGTTATATGAAGTTTTTTCTTTGA
>ML797773.1:76667-111179 GCA_009831015.1 Picea engelmannii | reverse complement strand
TCCTTTCATTTATCTTAGAGTTTCAGAAGTACACATGGCCTGTATAAGGTATGCATGCATGTACACGTGCCCTGACTATACACAACTCACGTGCACACGCTTGTTGTTGAACTGTCAGTAGCGTGCCTGTGGAGAAAATTTTTGTTTAAGGTAAGGCAATCATCCTTTCCTTTGACAAGAGTTATACCTCTCAGGTTTTTGGGTCTCTATCATAGAGGTCAGTAACTTAGGTTTGATCACAGCAATAGCTTTCTTTTTCATTAAGAAGTTTTCCTCAAAATTTTCTTTTTATAGGGTTTTTAGACAAGTGTGAGAGTCAAGTTTTAATTTGCTTGTGTGTTATTTTTAAAATGACTCTTTGTGATCTGCACTTAGGCCAGAAGTTTTCTTGGTTTTTACTTGTTGAGATTTTTCCTTTTTTCTTTGTGAGCATTCGAATAAAAAAAAAAAACTTTTATTTCTTTGTTTGGTTAAATAGTGTTGGTTTGCATTAGTAACGAGGGAAAAGTATTTTCTTTCATAAGTTCTTGGCGGTTTACTTAGATCACAAGTAGCTCGTAGTCGAGTGAAATCCTGCTTTGAGTTTGTTGTTTAAAGATCTTAGAAAAATTTTAGTTTGAAAAGTTGTTTAAGATTTGAGTCAAGAAGAAGTTATTTTGTTTCCAGCTTTCTGTTTATTTTTCTTTCGTCTTTCAAACATCACTAGTTTCACTTTCATAACCTTTCACTTAAGACAAGCCATAAAAATTAACTCTAAATCTAAAATTCATTAGACTTTTTATGTTTGTAGGGTCAACCAACTAGTTTAGGGTTAGGGCCTTGAATTAGGTTGGAGAGAAAACTCTTCAAGGCCATTAAATCAAACATTGGAGTCTGAGTTAGGGAGTGTCAAATTCTAGTATCGTGAAAGTTATCTGGGACCCCCCTCTAACACAGGGGCTAAACACGAGGTCGTGTGCAGAAAGGTAGCGGAGATAACCCCTCCAAAGTTGGACCAATCGTAGTGGAGAACACATATAGAGGGCTTGTCTTGGGATTCCATCGATTGCATTTGCCACAGAGCTTCATTGGTCTCGAATCCATTCGAGGTCCTCAGTTGTCTTCTGGACAACTTTACTTCAATACCCTTGACAGGTTTCGGGCTCGATACCCTTCTCATTGTGGTCTACCCGACTTTTGACTGTACCTGCCTGGTGACTGTTCGCGCGTTGGCAACCTAGTTTCTTATATTTTTTTAGAGACATACACAGGTGACTACGGGGGTATACCACGGTACCTAGGATAGAAATCGTGCCATGCTTTGCAGAGTATACCTGGAGGGTTCTTCCTTGTTCAATTTTCACTTGCACTGGTAAGTTTCTCTAGTGTTGGTTGTTGTAACTGTTCTTCCAACTAGTTTAGTGTTTGCTTGTTTTATCTTAGAGGGACCTTTTTAGTGTGTGTTGTTTTTTGAATGAATAGAAATCCTTAGTGTGTCTTTGATCTTCTCACATAGTGGAGGATCACGAGCTCTGCCGGTCACGAAGGCTTCTAGGCCTATCACCAGTTACACTGGAGCCACCTCCACCACCACTAAGGCGAAAGCTAGACCAACAAGGGTCTTTTGAAGCGAATGGGTCATAGGAAACTGTACCCAACCAACATCTGAAGGAAACGACCATTTTAGACCTTGGAGCGAAAGCTCTTGGTCCATATGAAACTCCAACCACTGATCTTTCGGCATCCATCATCGTACAAATTCACCCTTACGAGTGCTAGACAGTGTCACACGCAGCAATGGAAACAAATGTTGCCACTTCTTCTGGGAATTCTTCAATTCCCACTACGGTTGTCACCACAGAGGATATTCCACCTCCTAACCCACCATCACCGGTCCGAGCCACCATGGTCTTGACTGCCTCTACCTCGAGCAGTGGTCCAATCCTGTATATGGCGGTGGCCACTGCCCCTTTCACACCGAGTGCGACAGGCCCTCCGTTCTCATATGGGATGCCTAGCTCAGGTACAAGTCCTGTACTTTCCTACTCCACTTTACAGACTTTAGGTCTGGGGGCAGGGAGCTATAATGCTCCTCTACAAGGAAACATGGGGGGCACTTCAGCTCCTTTTAACGCTTTCCCTTATGGGGAAGGTCATATACCTCCTTCATCCCCTTCGCTCGGTGGCACCCACCAGAAATCCGTCGGGCCACCCACACACCATAGTTTATTTGTAGCAGGGAGTCAAGGACCACCTTCTCATAATATGTCGGTAGGTTCGACACCGTTTTCTTTGTTCAGTGCATTTGGTAACAACGCTTTATCATCAGTTGCTTTCCCAACTGGAGGCAACCCCGGTTACGGACAACCTATTCATATGCAGGGTATTATTCCTGCAATACAGGGGGAAAACATAGGAACTTCTTCTGCATCAGGACCTTGGAATTCTTGGCAGGGATCAGTTCCCTCGTCAGGAATTTCGATCTGGGGCAATTCTTTTCACAACCAATGGAACCTCGGACAAGCTACTATGCCTATGCCCATGGGATCGGCATGGGGCAACCCTTCCCAAAGTCCTCCGAATGTAATGTACGCCCAACCATCTACGTCCTATTTTGGGAATCAGCCGATGATGTCTCCTCACACACAGAATCCGTACGTTGGTCATGGCCATGGTTTTTACCAGAACCCAAGCCAGGAGCCGAAATTTTCCTTGCAACCTAGTGCCATTCAAACTCCAGGTCCCTTTTTCCATGGTTATCACCAACAACCCAAACTACCTTTCCTGGCAACCTTGCATTTTCCAGACTTGACAAGGTTGTTGAATGACCCTATCTGTCACGATCCGCGTTGGCCCCCTATGCCGACGAATTTTCCTTCGGACATACCAAAGTTCGAAGCCAAGCCTAATGAAGATCCAGGAGATCATGTGACCACCTTCCATATTTGGTGCTTGTCTAACTCGTTGAAAGATGACTCCATACAGTTGTGATTGTTTCAACGTACTCTCATTGGGAGTGTCGTGAAATGGTACATTGAGCTCGACCACTCAAGATACTCTTCCTTCAGAGAATTGGCAATGGATTTCCCAAACCATTTCCAATTACCTGTGAGATATGACGTCGGCACAGAATTGTTGGCCAATTTCAAACAGACAAAAGCAAACCATATCTGTTATCACATCCGAGAATGGAGACGTTGGAAGAGTTTAATTAAGGTTCCAGTCCCACCAGCATTCCTGCTCAAGTGGTTCCTTAAGTCTTTGGTCCCACAGTTATCCAAAGACATCGCAACGTCGGGAGTGTTTTCCGAAGAAGATGCCATCATGAGAGCTCGACAGCTTGAGCTAATCTACTCTTAGTTCGGTTTATTATACGAGATCTTGCCAGATGCGCCACGCTCAATACTTGATAAAACTAGACAAAGAGCTGGACCACATGCCGATAGTATTGTTGGTTTAGCACAAACAAATCCCGTTGAACAACTGATGAAGCAATTGCATCAATTGTCTATACAACACACAGCGGCCATCCAAACTATTTTTTTGGCTACTCCCCCTACCCAAATGTCGGATGTACACACAGTGCAATCAACAAATCCAAAGGCCACCCAGCAGCCTGATGGAAAGAAAAAACAATGAAAGAAGGGAAAGGGGGATAAGAAACCCACTAATAATGTTGGTGGGGGAAACACTGAGAAACGGAAGGCGAGGTATCCATGCAACCTGTGCACGAAAGACCACCCGACCCACCAATGTCCTCGGCTTGTAGAGGCCCAAAAGTTTGTGACACAACAACAACCTGTCGTGTTAACCAATCCATTTCAACATGGGAAAAACCTAACCCAAACCTCTACAAGCGCGGAAGGGGGAAGTAAAGGACCTTCTCTGTCTTTGAACAATCCTGCATTCACGAATGTGTATATGATTAAGGGTGATGCTTTTATATCAACTAGAGTGCATGACTACAGTAAACCAAGCACTTCTGAGAAGGGCAAAGAAGTTGAAATCCCATATCTTCCTCTCCAGATCGAGAAGACTTTGGGAGAAACAATGACTCGCATCCCAAAAGGTGCATTCAATAAAGCTTCTCACAACCCAAATGAAAGGGCCACCCAGAACTATTATGTGGTGGAGGGTTTGTCCCAAACCCCTTGTGTGATGTCCGCTTTGGAGGTCCTCCAAAGCTTCCCTTCCCAAAGGAAAGCTTTGTTAGCTGCTTTAGGATCTACCAAGACTTGTTATCTGGGTACAATCATGCTGGATACAAGTGACTTAAAATGACATCTGCCTTACCACGTAGCATTTCAGATAGTAGTGGCTTACCCCACGAAAAATTTTACTCGAAACATTTTTCGCACGGTGGTTGATGAGGGTGCCTCAACATGCGTTATGTCATTGGCATGTTGGAAGGCCATTGGCCATCTTGTTTTGTCTCCATCACCTACTCTTCTCACTGCTTTCGACATTCATTCATTCCGACCACATGGTATCATTCCCTCTTTCCCCGTGCAGTTAGGAGGGAAGACTGTGTGCGTCGAGGTAGAAGTAGTCGACGCATCCCTCAACTACAATATCTTGTTAGGAAGGAGTTGGACTTATGCCATGCAAGCAGTGGTTGCTACAGCTTTACGGGTCTCGTTGTTTCCACACAAGGACTGGATTGTGACCATTGATCAATTGTCTTTCTCCAGACCTGACCCTTCACTGGGGGCATCCGCGATCCTGATGATTGATAATCCCCAACCGGGCGTAGTCAACGTAGGGTTTGGTTTGTGCCCATATTTGATGGGTACCTTCTATTACCCACCCCCTCAAGGCGATGTCAAGTTCATAGCCAACCACCATAAGGTTGATATTTTCCAAGTTTCGTCATTTTGCATGACTTACTTCAATGATTCATGGATACTTCCTTCCCCATTGGCCATGATGGAAGGGACAGGGCACCCTAGCATGTCCATACCCTTGTCTGCAGCCCAAGTAGTGTACTCTTTAGTCCAGCAAGCTTCGGTCGACACCGATCCAACTCCTGCACAAGAGTTAGATCTGATTCCAGAGCCTATTTGGGCTCATGGTTCTCTCGCTGATACCGATGCGTTAGACTTAGTATTTCCCTCCAATGAAGCAATAATTGAAGCAATGACTAGTCTAGCCAAACCCTAGGATGATCTCCATAACCGATCATACTTCCTCCCAGATTTAAGCAGAATCGAAGCAGGAGAATTCACCTTAACTATGACTGGAGATAGGTCTTGTCCTATTAATCCCTTAGCTACATATGAGGTTTATGCTGAGGGTAATATGGAAACTATTGCTGAAACTATACTGATTAATATCTCCAGAACCCCTAGCGTCATGGAGAATGTTTTCGTAGGAGACGATTGATCCCCTAAAGAGATTCAAGTCTACACAGATATTTTTAAAGAATTCCACGACGTTTTTTCCTGGTCTTACAAGGAAATGCCAGGCATTGATCCAAGAATAGTCGAACATGAAATCACAACTTGTCCTGATGCCAAGCCAGTTTGGTAGAAGCTTTGTCCAGTTAATCCCAGGAAAGCAGCAGCCATTAAGGTTGAAGTTGAGAAATTGCTCAAGGTTGTTTTTATCTACCCTATCCATCTAACCCAATGGGTGTCAAATCCGGTGCCAGTCAACAAGAAACAAGGCACGATTCGCGTATGTACGGAATTTCGTGATTTAAACAAGGCCTGTCCAAAAGATAATTTCCCCACACCATTCATTGACCAAATAATCGATTAATGTGAAAGTTGTGAGGCCTTTTATTTCATGGATGGTTTTTCGAGATATAATCAGATACAAATAAAACCCGAAGACCAACACAAAACGACATTCATTTGTCCATGGGGTACATTCACGTATCGTAAGATGCCCTTTGGTCTCAAAAATGTTGGAGCAACCTTTTAGCGGGTCATGTCTTTTTCTTTCCATGATCTCAAGCATATAGTAGAGGCCTATTTAGATGATTTAGCATCTCAATCTCGCAAGAGAATGGATCACCCCACACACCTCCGACTTATCTTTGAGCGATGTCGCTACTTCGGGATTTGCTTGAATCCAAACAAGTGCAGCTTTTACGTAACATCAGGACGTTTGTTAGGTTTCATAGTGTCAACAACAGAGATCATGGTCGATCCTCTCAAGTTTGATGCAATAGTTCAGTTGCCTCCCCCACGCACAATCCTTCAACTTCAGAGTCTACAGGGCAAGGCAAATTTTTTAAGGTGTTTCATCGCCAACTATACCTAGATCACAAAGGGCTTTATGCGCTTACTGAAGAAAGACGTTCCTTTTCATTGGGATGATGCTGCTCAATGCTCCTTCGAAGCGTTGAAACATGTTGTCACAACTGCCCCTCTGCTTTGGCCACCCAACTATAACAAATATTTCTTATTATACCTGGCGGTAACAGAGTCAACCATCGGCATGGTCTTAGTTCAGGAAGATGATTTTCTCTCAAAATATGTGATCTATTACCTGAGCTGAGGCCTATTCGGACTGGAACTCAATTATTCTCATATCAAAAAACTTGTGTTGGCAGCAGTCCATGTTGTCCAACGATTCTGTCATTATTTTTTGTTTCGCAAGACCACCGTCATTTCCATTGTGAATCTGTTTCAATACGTGTTGACACGACGGGTCATCAGCGGAAAGATTAGTAGATGGATAGTTGTCCTTCAGGAATTTGACGTAGATTTCATTTCAGTGAAATCCAAAAAGTCACTGGTCTTCATAGAACTCATCTCGGAACTTCCGATCGAGTCAGGTTATGTTATGCCCGAGAGTCTCCTATCAGAGGAGATATGTTCTTGATCGCATCTTCGGATCCCTGGTATGAATATATACTTTTCTATCTCCAGACTTTGAAGTGCCCCACCTCTGCTTCTCATGATGTGCATCATTGTATATGCCATCAGGCTAAGAATTATCTCATACTCGACGATACGTTGTATCGAAGAGGTGTAGACTGCATCCTGCATCGATGCCTCACTCACGAAGAAGCAGTTATCGTGCTTAATGATTTCCATGTCGGAGCATATGGTGGTCATTTTTCTGGGTTGGCAACAGCCCAAAATATTTTACGAGCAGGCTACTTCTGGCCGACACTAATCAAAGATTGTATCGAATCGATCAAGAAGTGCCACCCATGTCAGATCTTCTCTCGGAATATGAGGGCACATCCCGCTCCCATGTTTCCTGTCATCACAGTTGGTCCCTTCACCAAGTGGGAGATTGATTACACTACATGCAACCCTCCTTCAGCTAGGGGGCACCATTATATCATTGTCGTCGTAGACTACTTCACGAAGTGGGTCAAAGCTATGCCAACGTTTAAAGATGATGGAGAGACTGCAGCTCTCTTTTTATTCAACCACATAATAGCAAGGTTTGGTGTCCTGAGAGAGATTGCCACTGACCATGGTAGTCACTTTCAGAACTAGATGATGACCGAATTAACATCAAAGCTTGGATTGCGGCAAGAACATTCGTCACCCTACTACCCCCAAGCAAATGGTCAGGTGGAAGCTATAAATAAATCTCTTAAGACCATCCTATAGTGAATGATCAACTCAGCCAAGTCAAATTGGCATTTGATGTTATACTCGGCATTATGGGCTTACCAAACATCTGTTAAGACTGTAACTAGTTTCTAACCTTTTCAACTCGTTTATGGGCTGGAAGCAGTCTTGCCTATAGAATGTCAGATCCCGTCCCTAAAATTGGTAGTACAATTATTTCCAGACACTTCTCCACTTGAAGAATGATTATTATACCTTGAGTGTATCAATGAGCAGCGTTGTGATGTAGCCCTGGCCAATGAGGCTCACAAACATAAAGTCAAGTGTCAATATGATCGGTCCATTCGTCCTCATATTTTCTCTAAAGGCGAGCTTGTCCTGGTCTATGACTAAGATAAGGAGCCCCCGGGGGCAGGAAAATTCAAACCCATGTGGTTTGGACCTTTCATCATAAAAGAGGTTCTAAAAAAGGGTGCTTATCCTCTGGTTGACTTTGAGGGAAATGCTTTGGCGGAGCCTAGAAATGGGATCTACCTCAAAGAAGTATTACTCGTAGGTAGGTCACCTTGGGTAACTTGTTGTAACATATGTATAGTCTTTGTACTATTACTTTCTGGTTTCTTTTAGTATTATGGACGTGTTGTTTTGATGTTATCTTTTGTCATTGTGGTAGATGTCAAGTGAATCAAAGGTGTTCATTGGGTATGCAGACGGTGCTAGATGGCACACTCAGAGGCTTACCTCTGCATCTTGGGTAATTTTTACACCTCGAGGCCAGTTATTATCTTCCAGAGGTATATGCTTAGGCGACACCACAAACAATGTCACCGAGTATAGTGCAGTTATTGAGTTCCTTCGTGACGCCCTGTCATTTGGTATCTCTCATCTCCGAGTCTATTTAGACACTCATCTGGTTGTGTCTCAGTTAAATAGAGTCCGACGATTCCTTAGGGTACATCTCTTAGAACGAAGATTTGATTATATTACATATTTTCATGTTCCTAGGAGATTAAACCAAGTTACAAATACTCCAACTAATCAAATTTTAGACTGGCATCTTGCACACATATAAAAAGACATACACATAAACATGTAAATACATTTTTAAAGGCAAGTATGATCCATAAGACACAAAAAGACATAAAAATCCATATATAATATCATAATCATCAGAGTACATAGGTGGATGCAAGCGCCTCAAAAAATATGACCACTAACGAGTCATGGGGCTTATGCCCTCAAAAAATATATACAGGTGGAGCTATCAAAGTCTAGACTAACTAAGGTCAGGGCCTATGGGCCCTGTTGTAGTAATCAACAGCGTTTTCCAAACATTGAAATAGTCAGACCCACGTCCGTGGTGCCCCCACTACATGAGGCTGCATGGATGATGGTAGATCCTCAATCTCTACCATAGGGATGGTGCAACTGAGCGAGGTAAAATTTCTCTCAAATCATCTCAAAACCCTCTCAGCCTCGTCGGCTAGAAGCTCTCCTGCTACTACTAGTCCCCCTACGGCGGCAGGTGTGACCCCTGGCCGAGGACGACGCCTGTTCCTCACATAATCTGCAGGTTGTGAGGGTCCCACATATGCACATAGTAGACACGTATCTGTCAAATACTCTAGTATAAAAAAAATGATATATAAAAAAACAACATAAAAATTATATATGTTTCAAAAACAAATGATGCAAACCTACCCATCTCGCCTTGCTCCTTGCCTGGACGTACAAGGATCTAGGGATCTCTCAAGAAATCAATCCCAGCATAAGGATAATCCTCTATGGCTGGGATCTTCCACGACAACCAAGAAAAGAAGTCATCATCAAAGGACTCATTGGTCCTTCCACCACTCTATCGTGGCAGCAACACTGCCCATCTGCAAACCACAGGAAGAGAGGCCTGATGTTCTTGTACCAGCACTCAAGGAACTAGGAACTCTTTCAAAGAAGAAAGAGCATAGAATCATCCCAAACTCAAATTTCCTCTGCGTACGCAACCGGAAATCTGTCAGTTGCCTCTTCATACAATCCAACAGTGTAGTGCTCCAGTCAAATATATGTGCATTTAAGCACTAGACTGCACATTTCATCTGTGCACACGATGCCTAATGTAGAGTCGCAGAACCAGTCATCTTCCCAATAAGCAACACAATTGTCTGCAGTGATAAATCGGTGATCCTGCTTATTGGCACCTGCGATCTCGATCGGTCTGTACCAGCCTCACAATAAATTCCTATCAATTCCGATATATTATGAGGCCCCGAAGGAAATGTCCGAAAATTGACTGGTTCCCCTCTCCTAGAGAGGCCAGTCAAAAAGTATATATCCTCTGTAGTGGGCACCAGTAACTGCCCCTCTAACATAAAATCTTTTGCGTCAAGGTGCCAGTATTCAACCAAGGCATTCAGTAGCCTAGGTTGTGCTCTCATGAAAGGACACAAAAAAAACTTGAGCAAGCCACATTTCATTAACATTGCCATAGCATTAGGGTCTTCCCCAACTAGTGCACTAATATCTTCATGCTCTTGTTCTCTCCATTTCACATACATCCTGCACATGAGTAAATTTTCAGAGGGTTAGGCCTTACTTTTTAAACCTTTTTACACTCAAGGGAGGGTCCACGCAGGCTATTGTGATGACAGTCGCATGTACACGCACTCTGACATCAGACAGAGCGAGTGCACATGAGGGCTGTCATAGGACAGCCTGCGTGGACCTAGGGCTGACCTTTTAAAGGTCGACGGCCCCCCAAGAAACCAAATTAAATGCATAAATAAAGAGTTAAAAAGAAAAAGGAGGTATTTTATACTTACTTGGTCCAGACGGATGGTCATTTCATCCACTGTAGCTCCCAGAATCACCACTTTTATCAAAGGGGTTTTTTTTCGCTCCAGAGTCAATTTCCAAATCAACAATGGTGATAATGAGCTGCCAGCTTCTATTTATAGACTTTTTGGCCCTTTTTGGTCACTTTTTTGGCCCCCTTTATCATTTTCTTTGAATTGAAAACCAGTTAGAGTGATTCAGGAGTTGATTTGGAAGGTTATGATCGGGTATCAGGATATTTTTTTTGGAGTTTTGGGTCACTTTTGACGGTCCATGGGGAAAAATCTCAGATAGCCAACTTGAGAATATAAGTTAGTTTTCCACCCCTCCTTTTTGTCTTTATCCCTTTTCCATAGGATCGATCCCACCAGGTTGTGACATGAAACCATCATTGCTTCTTTATAAGTGTCGTGATTTGGTGGTAGAGCTTACCAAGATATGGATGCCCTAGGTAGATCCTAGTTGCATTATGGTTTCCATGCTGTCACTAATGACTGTAGGCTTGGGAGTTCTTTTAGTTTTTCCTGATCACGAGTTTTGAGACTCATTTGCATGACTCTTTATCACTCTTGACCTCACCCATGGGACTCCCAAAACATAACGAGTCTTCTTTTAAGCCCTTTTCAGACCCTCTAAACATGAAAAGATTGTCGAGCGATCTTGTGGCCTTTCACGCTCGTTAAACTGAAATTTGAAGTCACATCTATCTGGCAGTAGTTTACCCCTTTTTCGGTCCAGATGGTCAACTGTACGAACAAAGGTATACTCTAGAGGCCTCGAATCTCTAGAAGAGTACTCTCAGGTATAATTTTAACCCTTTTTCGGGCCTGAGAGACTAAATTTACGAAAAAGGAACCCCCACGAAGTCCATAGTTAAGCTCTTTTCAGACTCCCTAAAATTGAAAAGATCGTCGAGTGACCTTATTCTTTCAAACTCATTAAAATTTTCCAGAAGAACATTCCTGATGGAGTCCATAGTTAAGATTTTTTCAGACTCCTTAAAAATGAAAAAATGGTCGAGTGATATCGTCTTTATCACACTCATTAAAATGGTTTTGAATAGACATCTTGTCGGTGCTAGTTTACCCCTTTTTCAAACCGACTAGACTACCTTCGAAAAAGGTACCCCATTGGAGTCTCCTTTTACGTTTTTCAGACTCTCTAAATATGAAAAACCACCGAGCTTACCTTCTTTGGGCTCGTTAAACTTACATCAAAGGACGTTACCATTGTGTGTTTTGTTAACCATGTTTGCATACCTGCGTCTTTGGTCTAATGTCGGCTCCATGTTTCTCTCAACTAAACCATCTGAAGCATGCCTTATACGCAAGCCTTGTAGCACTTTCCCTCTGCGTCTTGACACCTTTGGTCCCAGGAGGGATTTTTTCCTGAGTGTCCTTTATTTGAACATCAGTCTTGTCCTTGCACCTCGAACTTGTATTTTTGCGACACCCGTTCCTCCTTTGTAACGTAACATTCTTTTATTCTTTTTCCAAAATTATTGAAAAAGACAAAAAAATCAAATATACCCCAAAAAGAGGAAGGGAAAAGTATTTTATTTTTATTGGCAGCACAATGAGTCGCCCTTGGATAAAGCACATATGTTTGTTTGTTCGTCAAACCCTGGGATTTAATATGACTTTAGAAAGCTTTTCTCGCTACATTGATCTATGTCCTCCTCTGTTTGGTTATGCTTCCAAACATATGGAGAGTTTGTGTTGCCTCCTACCTCGTAAACTTATGTTAATTCCATGATGCCTGAGTCTCATCATTTGTCGTGCTATTGTCCAAGGGAATTATTTACCAAGCCTGAGTTGTCCCCTCTGTAGTTTGTCTCTTGCCTCATGTCTGGCCATCCCAAAAGTCCAATCAAGTCTTTGTTCGAAATCAATGAAGCCTTCAGTCTGATCATCAAGATTCTCTAGTCCATGACCGACGAGTCATCGAAGACCTTTGGGTAGTGAAGTCGTACACTCATATTACACTCCTACCCGAGTTTTGAAGATTTTTAAGTTGTTGCTCGAGCTCTAAAGACCTCATCTCCATCCATCAGGCCTTATCAGCTTCTAGAATATGGATACTCTACATGTATATCTTTTTTATTTCGAGATGTAGCTCCGCTGTGTATTGCTCATGGATACACTTTATATAGTTATATGACATGGATCTACAGTATATTTAATTGGTAGCCATGATTTTATTTTATCCTGAGCATGGGTATGCCCGCCTTGGTGAGACAATTATTATTTTGCATACGACACCTCCCGATTTATGGTCCCTGGGCTCCCTTGTTCAAAACATCAGTGAAGATTGTTAATGTATTTCGGCCATCAGGTGCTCTTCTAACCTCACACATTAGGGGGCATCTATTATAACCCTAATTTGCACCAGACATGCTTACCTGGCATCAGGACATCTCAGATTCCTTCTTTGCCAAAACACTGTTGAACAACTCTTCTTAAAAACCCCTTTTATAAAAACCCACGCACCCTACTCCATTACTGCACGCGTGTACACGCTAGCTGACCCAAGATAGCCCGCGTGTACCTACAAAAGCATGGAAAAAGGAAAGTTGTTGATGGAACACACATCTTTGGGTAAGTTAACTAAACCTTTCGGCCATGCATAGCCGGTCACTCGACCAAATACCTAGCTTCTTCTAGCCTATAAAAGAAGGGTTAGGGGTCCCATTTGAAAGGAGGAGAATCATAGTAAAGAAACTATACTCGATTAAGTATTCCCTTTGTCCCAACCTTGTGCAAAGAGAAGTATAGAGAAAAGAAGTTGGAAGACAGTGGAAGAAGAGCCCAGGACCAGGATCGAGGAGTAGTAGCCGACTTTATCATTGTAAGGTATCATTGTGAATTTAATAAAAAAATTGCTTTTCCCACCCCGCCATATGAGATTGTCATTATTGGAATATTGATTGTATGATTGATTAAATCTATAACCTGTTTGTTCATAGATCAAATTCATGTGGAGTTCTTTGTTTGTCTTTAGTGAATGCAGGTCATCATTGGGAGGAGAGTTGAAATCAAAGAACGACCAAGCGTGAAAAGGGATCGACATCAAACACAAAAAATAAGGTACGTCAACTTAATCTCTTGAGCCTTGTATTTACATATGAGTAATGGGGTTTAGGCATGGGATGATGGTAAAAAGTAAGAATCTTTAGGTCATTTCTGCATGCATGATAAAACCCTTAGTGCTAGTCCATAGGAGGGATTTCCCACCCACAACACTTAGCAGTACTACCCGACTACCCAGGTACTAGAGAGTATCTTCCCGAGTGATGTTCTTGGTGGCACTATAGCAGTCAGGTGGCCGATCGGTTTATCTAAAGAAGGCTTCAGGAAATCTAGGTTGATTTGTACACTGGTGATGTTTGATGTGCTACCACTTGAAGGGGTACCAATAGGGGTTACAAGGGTGGCCAACAGTTGTGCGCTTAAGAACCACTTGTATTTCCTACTTATATGAATCCCTCAACCACGGGTTTATGCACATAACGACAGTTCTATGTGGTTTAAAGACGTCGGAATACGTCTCTAGCCTGGAAAAAAAAATTACCCACAATTTCTGGCAAGGAAAGTGCTCTGATACCACTTGTAATATACCAAATATAAAAAGTATGCAGAACAGAAATAAAATGCTATAAATGGAAGAATAACAGCAATATAACCAAAATAATCACCACAATAAAAATGAAATGATATAAGAATAACAACATAAATAACACTTTGATTATGTGAGCAATGTTCACGGGCCTCTTTGAGGGGGCAACCTCCATTCGAGAAGAGCTCTATTACAATAATCTCCAAGCTAGGGTTCTCATACCCTCGACTCCTATTTATACTAAATATGTCTATCAAAAGAAGCATCTAGAGGAAGATCCTTCTAGAAGTGGAAGATTCTATTAGGTCTTCTTACATTCAACTTATTCTATTTTATTGCAAGGCCTTATTAATATTGACCTTTATTACATCTGAATATATTGTTCTACCTATGTGCAGGTTAGGACCCTAACAAATTCCTTGAAGAGGTCGGTGTAGATCAGGATTTCTTCTAGCGAACAATCTGCACCGAAATTTACGTTTTCAACCTTTCCAAAGGTACGAGAGATATCGATCATGACGGTAGGATAAATACTCACCATATTTCCTTTGGCATAAATTTCATGTGTATCAAGTGGAACTACGGTGTGACCGAATATCTCACTCAAATTAGATCGAAAGTCATCATGTTCGATTCTCTCAAGCTCTGGGAGAAAATAATAGCGATGATGCATATCATCCCAAAGTTTGTCAGAACCATTCATGGCTTCGATGATAGCTTCGTCTGAAGGCAAAGTCTCATCAAGGAAATCATGTGAACAAGACAATGAAGTGGCCCACATGGACCTAAGAATAGGATCATCCTCATCCTTCGGTGAGGTAACAGGATCAGGATCGACGGAAGAGTCAAGAACAACTTGATACATAATCTTTGTTGTCGATAGTGGCATGGTCATTCCAGCATGTAATTGACCTTCACAAGACGAATTCGGGGAAGGTAGGGTCCATGGATCACTAAAATAGGAAGTGCAGAAAGGAATGGACCTCCCTATTGAGGTGGGCATACTGGACATGGCATAAATGTGGTGGCTCAATGTCGTGAAGTTGAAAGTACCCATGAGGGAGGAATACATTCCGACATCGATATTCTCAGTTGTTGACTAAGAATTTTCGATCACTTGGATCGATGGTCCAATAGATTCATTAGGACTAGAGTACGCAAATGATAACTGGTCGATCGCCACGATCTTCCCTTCATGAGGAAAACAAAGAGTACGGAAGACGAATGATACAACGACGACCATAGAATAGATCCAATTGTGTCCTAGTAACAAGTTATAATCAAGAGGCACATCAACTACCTCTACCTCCACCTCTATCGTCTTCCCACCTAACTGGACCGGAAAGGCAGGAACAATACTGTGAGGGTGGAAGGAATGACCGTCAAAAGTAGTCAACATGTTCGATGAATTGGAAAGAGTCGACGAACCGAGAAATTTCCAACAAATCAGGGACATCACACAAGTGGCGGTGCCTTCATCAACAACCGCGCGTTTGATGGTATACTTTGAGTATTCCACGTTGATTTGGAAAGCCACATGGTAAGGAAAGCGAGGCTTCACATCTGTGATGTCAAACTTTGATAAATTTTGAGCCATTGGGTTCTAGAGATCCTAAAGAAGATATTAAGTCATTCCTCTATGAAGGACACATCTGGAGTACCTCCAAAGCTAACATCGCACAAGTAGTTTGACCCATCTCCTCAACAATAGAGTAGTTTTGGGTGAGTCTAGAATTTGGATTATGGGTAGATCGCTTGAGTACTCCTTTCGGAATACAAGGCGGTGGCTCTATTTTTCCAATCTGTAAAGTTGTCTCTGGAGGAGGAGGAAGAGATTCAAGACCAGGAATAGCTTGTGAAGAGATGTAGTTTTGAGATCGAGTGGCTACATTAACTTTTGCATCGACCATATTGATACACAAACGATCGCCATATTGCAACGGCGGGTTTTGACTCCCACCAGCCGCATTTTCAGTGTTTGAGGAGCTCGAGGCCATGTGTTGGTTATGTGGGAATGGATTTGTCATCATGTCTGGTGGTAGAGATAATAGCCTCACAGCTTCTACAAGTTTGGGGCATAAATGGGTAAGGTGATCATCTGTGCAAAGCTTACAGGGAAACTCACCTTACATCTTTCTCGTTTTCCCTCTCCAGCATTATCATTCGTATTTTCATTATTACAATTGTCCTTGGGTTTATTACCATTTTTCCCACCCTTACGATTATTATGTCCTTTCTTCTTATTCCCTCATTGTTGTTGGTTACCATTTGGGTTGGACAATGATTGCACAAAATGTACATCCGTTGACCGAGTGGGGTTGGAAGACACCGACGAAGTTGGCCCTCCTGCAGACTGGTTTAGAGACAACTCTTTCATATAGCTTGTCACCAAGTCTACGAACTTTACATTGGCGGTACCTAAAATGTCATTGGCATGAGGTCTGAGATTTTTTCTAGGGTCTTAATTTTATCGTGGTGCGTCTGGAAGAAGGTGGTACAAAATCCTAGACTGGGCATATATCAAGTCTAACTGTTGGGCTCTAAAGATCGCTTCTTCCTCAATGGTAACCCCAAAAGTAGCAACATCCTTCGAGACAGGAGAGTGCAAATACTTAAGGAACCATTATAAAAGAAAGGTCAGAGGTATAGGGGTCTTAATCAATCTCTTCCTTCTACGCCACTCCTGGATATGATCTGAGATATGAGTGGCGGTATCTTGGCGTAAAGTCGACATAATTTCTAGGCTAGCATCGTAACGAATGGGAAATTGGAAGTGGTTAAGGAATACCAACATCAACTAACTAAAAGTCCCATATTCCCCCCTAGGTAGCTCAATATACCATTTCATAGAAACTCCAATGAGGGTGCATTGAAATAATCTTAATCGACTAGAATCGTCATTAAGGGAATTCGATGAGCACCAAAGGTGAAAGGTAGTGACGTGATCACCAGGATCCACTCCATTCTTACCCTCGAATTTTGGGATGTCTGAAGGAAGCTTGGTGGGGATGGGGGGCCATATAAGATCATGACTCATAGGGTCGTTCATTAACTTAGACAAGTCTGGCAGATTAAGCATTGCCAGAAAAGGGAGTCGGGGTTGCGACATCTGGCCCCAAGCTCACGGGAAAGATTGTTCTTGAGGAATTGCAACCCATGTAGGGTTTTGGTAAGAACTATGGCCCTGTTCAAGATAATAAGGCCCTCCTCCAAGCTGATTCATAAAAGGTTGGTTGGGCATCATTCCAATAGGGATGTTCTGTTGGGGGTTATAAAAATTTCCCCCAACCGGATTGGATCCGGGTTGGGGTTTTCCCAAAGCATGAAACTGACCTCCTCTAGGTGGGAATCCGGAGGATAGCGATGGATTCGTCATGCCAAAATTATTGGTCGAAATCTGCACCGAGGAGATAGGGTTATAGGATGGAACTTGAGCCGAAGCTTGTACGCCAGGTTGGTTGTTCCACCCAGAAAGAATTGGACCCGGGGTTAAAATCAGGAATGCCTCCCATATTAGGAGTCCTTTGAGGGAATTGAAACCCACCCAACGAAAAAGGAGTGTAAGGAGGTGTAGTGCCCCCAAGCCCAATGCTATCATTAAGGCTAGCAGCTAGGATGGCATTTGAAAACTGTGAAGTAAAGTTGGGCATACCATAAGAAAAAGGACTAGAATCCATAGGGATGAACTGAACATTATAGCTCGGTGAGTGACCAAGAGACCAAAAAGGGTTCGAGGTGGTAGCTTGAGCATTCACTATAGGCTGAGCCATAGTAATTATAGGTACCTCCGGCACTACAACCATTCTGGTTGTAGGAGTCGAATGGGTGCCATTAACTATAGTGGGTTTGGGAGTCGAATGGGTGCCATTAACTATAGTGGGTTTGGGAGTCGAAGGGCTCCTAGCGTTCTGAAGACTAGGTTCAATACTCATCCTTGTAGAATCACAAGTCTGAACAGTGGATGTGTGTGTACCACACCTAATAACTCTACGCCTTTTAGAAGGCAAAGACTCGAAAACCGGTGGTAACTGTAATAAGCGATGGGGCTGGCTGGGAGGCTGGTCCAACTCCACGATCACTTAAGACTCTAAAGATAAAAAATATATATCCTAAGGCCAACTAGTAATCAAATATCACACCAAAAGTCAAATGACCAATATGCATACAAATGGGGTAAAGTGGTTGAGTGGCCTCCCTCCCTAAAGAAGGTATGTCTCACCCAAGAGGGGCCTGAGACTCCCTACTAAAGATTGGAGGTAACATAATCAGTTATAAGGGCCCTCGTGGGCTTAAAAACTAGTCGGACAGATCCCCCTAGAGAGGTAATCCTCCATAAAGGTTTTGTCTTGTCTGACCCTTATCTGACCCAGGGTACCTGCAAAATAACCCCTGCAAGTAACCTATGAGACACCTAAGTCAAGAAACTAATAAACCACTGTATAACCGATGCACAGGCGAGCATTCATAAGTCAGGTCCACCATATGGGCAGGGTATAAAATACTGAAACGTTGAAAGCACCGCCTCTCACAGAGGTAAAGGCACTAGCAAGATCTCCATATACGAATATATCCCCAGAAATATCTCTGACGCTAGGAAGGTATCAGGGGGATATACCTTCAACCGACTTCGCACGATCTCGTGATTAACTCCAGTGTGAGTGGAGCCTCCTAATCTTATCAATTATACAATGGATTTCTCCACTCCCTTTCTTAGACACATATGTTGATTTAATTGCCTTCGAGAATTTTACTCACAAAATCCTATTCCAAGGCACTAAATCCTAAGCTAGTTTGTGCACCCTAGAAAATAAAATCGTGAATAATCAATTTTAAATTATAGCATTAATTTTAGTGGTCGTGATTACTCAAAAAGGTATGGTAGTGAAACTCATGATGTTATGACTTTGCAAGAAAAGTAAATATGAAAATAATGCAAAGTCCTTAACTTTAACTTTCAATGAATGATATGCTTCTAAAAAGCAATGCAATTTTCAATTTCAACTCTGCAATTCTGAAGTAAAAATGAAATCTTTCACTATATGCACATCAAAAGACAAAAATGCCAAGCGATGCAAAATGCCTATTTTTTGTATTTTAAATATAATAAAAATGAAAATGCATGGACTGAAAAGTAACTTGATATATCGCCCTACTGTGTATAGAAAAACATAACTCAAGCAAGATACCAAGTAGAAAAACACCCATCCCAATGTACAAGGACGATAAAAAATGAAAAGGTGATGAGAAAGACTCTGCATAGAAATTCAACCAAAGATAGGTTTCATGTCATCCCACAAGCACTTAACATGCACTAAAGAGACCTAAGAAGGCTCAGCAAATATCAAATCCCACCCAGCAACCACCAAACCAAGAAAACGGGCAAGGAAAGATGATGTACACGACTGTTTAGGAAAATAGAGCATATATACGCATCTTGTAGTGGGACAACTTGTGTATGTACGCGACTGTCAGGGTAAAAGGCATGTATATGTTTCAAAACAAGGCCATGCAAGGGAGAAAGGTTGAAAACTCATACCCAGCGTGAATAGAGGTTTTCAAGCAATGATACGACAAGAAACATAATGTAAATGAGAGAAATCTAAGGAGAAAAGTACTTCAAACCCTAAGAAATAAGATTCAATCCCCAGTACGGTCTCCAATTTTGTTACGAGGAAAATCTCTCTATGGCTAGGGTGAACCACAACAGACAGAAATGACTACAAAAATAAACTATTTTCTCAAGTATGGTATGAAAACAAATATGCTAGCAAGACAAGATAAAATCCTACCTCGTCCAGACGTTCGATGAAGTCCATCATTGAGCGCTTGACCCAAAGCAATATACCCGCAACTAGTCCTCGACAACCAAGTGAAGCAAGCATATGGTGATATTATATAATGTTATCACATTCAATATCATAATCCATTAATAAACATGACAAATATGCCCATGGAATAATAATTCAATATATTTGCAAGATATTAATTGGATGGGAAAAGAGCATTTCTATTAATAAATGATCAGCATAAGTGAAAATGTTACAGACTTCTGTGTCTGCACGATTCGGAACCGAGAAACTAAGTTTCTTCCAGCTGGGCCTCCACCACTTCAATCCTCCACCAAAGGCAAGCTCATAAGGGAAGAGCTTGGGGATTGAACATTGTGTTCAGACTTAAAGGACAAAGGGATGCAGACTTAATATGAAGTAAATAATTCCTCCAGAGTAACTTTTCTCTCAAAGTTGAATTCTTTCTCCCTTTTCCATAGCTCGGAATTGGCCCATTTATAGCCTTCAAAATGGAACTGAAGGGCCAAGTCGGAATGTTTCTAGTATGTGGAAGGCCAAGGATCATAGATCTCATGTCGTGACATGGAAACCCGACCTTAATTTTCATTTTTTGGCACAAATCTCGATGTACCCAGGCTGGAGTGGAGCAGCCTGTGTATACGCATGTTGTATAGTAGGCAAGATGCGTACATGTGGAAAAATATTTATTTTTGGCTCTGTATTTTATAAACAGAGAAGATAAGTCTGCATGGGGAAATGGAAAAAGGCCTTATGGGCAATATTGCATAGCGTGAGGAAAATATTTCTATAACAATTACATGGAAATATATTATTCTACCTACGTGATGGATTAGGTTCCTGACATGTCCTCCCCCTTAAAAATAACCTTGTCCTCAAGGCTTGAGATGAGGAAATTGTTGCAAAATGGTAGTTGCTTCCCAAGTGGCATCTGTCGGAGTTGTATCTTTCCACTGGACTAACACTTCCTTGATAGTTCATTGATGTAGACGACACTCAGACTGGTCCAAAACGGATTGTGGTTGTATCCAAATGGAGCCTTCTTTGTCCAACTCAGGAAGGTTGGTTTGAGTTTGGCACTTAGTTCCACTCACCTTTTTTAAGAAGGAAACATGAAAACCATGATGGAGCTTAGAATGACTGGGCAAAGATAATTGATAGGCCACCTATCCCACACGCTTGAAAACGGTATAAGGACCATAAAATTTGGGCACCAGTTTCTGACAATGGTCATCCTTGAGGGAAATTTTTGTGTAAGGTTGTATTCAAGGAAACACTTGATCTTTTTCTACAAATTGATGTTTAGAGTGACCTTGATATTCTTGTTGCTTCATGTGATTCTGAGCCATGACCAAATTCTCTTTGAGGGCACGTAGAATATCCTCTCGAATTGTAAGCATTTATTCAACCACTTGGACCTTCGAGACACCTGGCAAGTATGAGAGGACTGAAGGTGGATTTTGTCCAAATACTGCTTCAAAAGGAGTCATGCGGGTAGTTGTATGGTAAGAAGTGGTGTACCACCATTCAACTAGTAGTAACCATTGAGCCCACTATTTTTTCCTTTTCGATGCAAAACACCTCAAATATGTTTCCAAACACTTGTTGACAACTTGATTTTGACCATCAGTATGGGGATGATAAGTTGTGCTGAGATGCAATTGGGTGCCTTATAGATTGAACAGTTCTTTCCAAAAATTGATGGTGAAAGTTGGGTCACGAAATGTTGATCCATAGTGGAGGCTATAAATGGGTGTTGAAGAGCACATAAATGAGCATACTTGGAAAGAAGATCAACTACCACCATGGTGAATGATTTATTGCCCTATTTAGGTAAGCCTACAATAAAAACCATAGAGATATCCTGCTAAATAGAAAGGGGAATCAGAAGCGGTTGTAGTGTGCCAGGAGATTTGACTGTTTCTCCCTTTTCTAATTAACAAACATCACATTCAACCACAAAATTGTGAACGTCCTGTTTCATACCATCCCAGAAAAAAGAACATTTGACCCAGTCATAGGTTTTGGTAAACTCGGAGTGCCCAGCAGTGGGTGTAGCATGAAGCTTAGAAAGTACCATGGATTTAAGTTTTGTCTGTTTACTTAAAGACAAACGGCCTTTGTATCGAATCTCATCATTGAGCCAAGAGTACCCTGAGGAGACTACAGAATTGGCCTGCAATTGTTGTATTAGATGCAAAATTTTGGGATTGTGTAGTCATTCTTGGAGAACAAATTGGAGCCAATCTGGGACAATGAAGGAGAGAGAAAAAAGGGACCCTTCATCTTCATATTTTCTGGAAAGTGCATCAGCAACCACAATGTTTTTTCCTTTCTTGTAAATGATATCATAATCATATCCAAAGAGCTTAGTCACCCATTTTTGTTTCTCTGGGGAGGAAAGGCATTGTTCCATAAAATACTTGAGGCTTTGATGATCTGTCTTAATTTGGAAGTGTTGCCCCAATAGATAAGGGTACCAAAGATCCACGACATGCAGAATAACCAACATTTCCTATTCATAGATTGATTTTCCCATTTTTTTCTCTGATAGTTGTTTGCTGGTAAAGGCCAAATGTTGACCATATTGCATAAGGACTGTGGCAATTCCTTTCCCAAAAGCATCACATTCCAGGACAAAGGTATTTGTGAAATTAGGAAGGGTTGGGACTAGAGTGGTGCACATGGCCATCTTCAAGGTTTGAAAATCAAGAGCAGTTGTTGGAGTCCACGTGAAAGAATTCTTTTTCAGGAGAGAAGTGAGAGGTTCCATAATATTTCCATAATTCTTAACAACTTGTGATAATAACTTGTTAAGCCCAGAAATCTACGCAAGATTTTGAGAGTCTTTGGGTGAGGCCAATCTTGCATAGCTTCAATCTTTTTAGGATCCACCCAGACACCGGCCTTGCCAACAAGATGACCCAAGTACTTGACTTCCGAGGCACCAAAAGCAAATTTAGATTGTTTGAGAAAAAGTTGGTGCTGAGAGAGTAGATGGAGAACTCGATCCACATGACCAAGATGGAATTTCCAGGTTTTACTATAGATGAGGATATCATCAAATAAAACTAATACAAAATGACAGAGAAAAGGATGAAAGACATGATTCATGAGGCTTTGGGAAGTGGAGGTAGCATTACACAAGCCAAAGGTCATGACCAAAAAATCATAGTGGCCCTCATGAGTTCTAAATACAGTCTTAGGAATCTCTACCTTGTTCATATGGATCTGGTGGTAGCCAAAATAAATATCAAGTTTAGTAAAGAACTGGGTGTCAATCAATTCATCCAAGAGGTCATTAATGACAGGAATGGGAAATTTGTCTTTAATGGTGAGTTTGTTGAGGGCGCGGAAGTCCGGACACATGCGCCAAGAACCTTATTTATTAAGGACCATGACCACAAGAGAAGAGTAGGGGCTCGTACTAGGGTGGATAACACCTACATTGAGCAATTCTTGAACAATTTTCTCAATTTCATTTTTTTGGGAAAAGGGATGACGATAGGGATGGATATTGGGAGGAAGGATTCTTGGGACAAGGGGAATGGAATGATCGTGAACACCATGGGAAGGAGGGAGTCCCTGGGGAGTGCAAAAAAATACTTGATGTTTAGAGAGGATGGATTGGATGTCTTGCGGCATAGAGGGTGTCTCATTGGCTTGTATGGCATGGAGTTGGGAAATAATGCCAGGATGACCTTTTTTGAGATAATTTTCCATGTGATGGGAACTGATGATCTCTGGGGAATTGAAGGTGATTCCTTGGAACTTATATTGTTGGTCCTCCTAGTCAAATTGCATGGTTAATTCCTTAAAATCCATGAGAATGGGAGCCAAAGTCCTGAGCCATTATGCACCCAACACAATGTCACAACCGCCCATGTCGATAGAAAACATATGATATTTCAAGTGGTACTCACCAATTTGGAGACACACATTTTCACAACACAGGAAGAAATGTGTAGTAATTTCACAATATGAATGTAGGAGACACAATTGCGCGAAAATAGATCTTGTATGTTTTATTTTTGTTTCCATCCCAAGGGTTAGGGTATTCAAGGGTTCCATAGATAAGGGTTTTCTATGTGCTATAGCTCTTTGATATATGTGCGGGGTCCAATAGTAGTATTGGATCAATATCTTAGGGCACCAACTAAGGAAACTAGACCGTGCCCTTAACCGTACTACTCGACTACCTAGGTACTAGAACGTATCTTCCCGAGTGTTGTTCTTGGTGGAACTATAGCAGTCAGGCGGTCAATCGGTTTATCTATTGAGAGCTTCAAGAGATCTAGGTTGATTCGTATACAGGTGAGGTATGATGCACTACCACTCGAAGGGGTACCAACAAGGGTTACAAGGGTGGCCAACAGATGTGTGCTTAAGTACCACTTGTATTTCCTACGTGTATGAATCCATGACCACGGGTTTATGCACGTAACGATAGATATTTGTATCTTAAAGACGTTGGAATACGTCTCTACCCTAAAAAAAAATTAACCCATAATTTTATGTCAGGTAAGGTGCTATGATACCACTTGTAATATTCTAGATACAAAATAGTATGCAGAACATAAATAATTAGCTAGAAATGGAAAATAAACAATTATATAACCAGAACAGCACCACAATAATACCAAGATAATACCAGAATAACACCAGAAAGAGCACTTTGATTACTGAGAGCAATGTTCACTTGCCTCTTTGAGGGGGCAACCTCTAGCAGAGTAGAGCTCTATTACAATAATATCCAAGACAAAACTTCTCATACCCTCGACTCCTATTTATACTAAATATGTCTATCAAAAGAAAAATCTAGAGGAAGATCCTTCTAGAAGTGGAAGCTTCTATTAAGTCTTCTTACATTTGACGTATTCTTCCTTATTGCTAGGCCTTATTAATATTGACCTTTATTACATGGAAATATATTATTCTACCTATGTGAGGGGTTAGGTCCCTTATAGAAACCCATCAAAAAATGATGTGACCTCCCGTCCTCTAGGCGAGTGAACGCTCCCGATCCTATTTGTCTGTCTCTCCTAGGAGATTCAAAAGACAAGGGTTTCATCACCAGTTTCCTCAACAAATATTTGATGAGTGGTTGCACGCGGAAACAATCCCCTATCATAACTGATCCCACACCTGGAACAATGGCCAAGTGCAGAATCAATAGACGATGTGTAAGGTGAAAGGATATTTGCACCAATTTGGTTTTAGGAGAGGACATAAAGCTGCATGAGATTGTGATTATGTAGGCGATGATGATGGTGGGTCATTTTGTGAGATGATAAATGTTGTCGAAAACCTTGAAAACTTTGGGCCGTTGGTCGAATATGAACCAAAAATCCTGGTCCTGGAAAAATGATGGATGGGGTGGATTCTGCAAGCTAGCTCAAATGTGGATAACATCCTAAAATGCAGATGGATTTGGGGAGCTCAAGCTATGGTTATAAAAAAATGGAGCATGGATTTTGATGAAAAAACTAAGAGGTTGGAAGTAACTCTAGTTTGGGTCTGTTTACCAGGGCTCCCAATTCATTTATGGTCAGAAAAGGTTTTTCATGAAATAGGGAATGCGCTAGGATTATTTTATGAAGTGGATATCTCCTTCCAATCCTTGGGATACATGAGCATGGTGTGTAACTAGGTAGGTATAAAACTATTTGGAGGCTTAGTGGAAACCGTATTCATATGTAGAAGGGATAAAATCTATCGATGGGATATGGACTACGAAGGAATATTGTTTCGGTGTGGGAAATGTCATTTATATGGGAATCTAGCAAGTGAATGCTCCAAGAAAGCAAAGGGGAATATTTGGATTATAAAGGACCGTGTGGAGAACTTGTGCAACTGCCCTCCTTCTCCCTTGAACAATGATTAGACTCCGAAGATTCAGGTGGATGTTGAAGCAAAAATTATCTAGGACCTACCTGGAAAGGGAAATCCTTCGACTCCTTCAATGAGTTCTATAGAGGAATCAAGTGAGTATTTCCATCATCCCCCCAACCTTCATCGCTCTTTCAATTTGCATATTGATTCTATCAAGTAAAAATCTCATGTTGAGGTTTTGGGATCGGGTATTGATTTTATTTCAAGTCTCTCAGGTCTAGTGGGTCCTCAACCCACTCCCCTCATCCCCCTCACCAACCAATTAGATATGGGATTTGGAGACTCACTTCCTCCTCTCCCTCTATCGACTTCCCTCTCCCCTTTTTACTCTACCCTTCCCCATATTGCTCAATCTATTTCACCTCCCAAATATAACCTTCACTCTCAATCCCATGACCCTTTTCCCCCATATCTGGGCATAGACGGTGGTCTAGGTCCTTATGAGGAAACTGAGGCAAGATCTATTCATCGAGGTAGGAAATCATGTATTTCCATTGCGTAACAACAAGCATCTTCAGAAGTTTGTTCAAGACAAAAAAAAGTCTCTTTTTAGGGCCTTTAGAGCATCATCCCCTGACATCATTCCTCCATGATCATTTTGTCCCTCAACTATCGAGGGTTGGCCAATCCCTCATGGAAATTGGTGATAAATAGGCTTTTAAAAATTCATAAATATTCTATATTAATGCTCCAAGAAACAATGATGGAGGGTGATCGAGTTGAAAAAATTCTCACCTCTACCCTTGTTGGATGGGATTTCATGGGGCTTGATGCCATCGGTTGATTGGGTGGAATTTTAACTGGCTGGAAAACCCCTAATCTAAATCTTCAAAACTTTTTGGCAATTCGAGCAGTATTGAAGGTTATTCTTTCGATCAAGGGAGCTCAATATGATGTTTCTTTGTCTCAACATCTACGGCCCATACTCTGATAGGAAAGAGTTTTGGGATAAAAAATTAAACAACCCCCTCACTAAAACCAACCAAGTGATTCTTGGGGGGGATATAAAATTCACATTGGGTGCTTGCAATATATGTGGGACATCAACTAAGACTGACCCCCTTTCATAATTTTTTATTCAAAAACTAAAAGCAGCGGGTCTCATCGATTTGCAACCAACTAAATATACCCCAACTTGGAGAAATATGTTCTTTGGGGAATATCAAGTCGCAAAGTGCCTGGACATATTCCTCCTTTCTAAATATTTTCTTGAAAGGAACTTGAGAGTTCGGAAATGGGTAGCTTCAAGTGAGGACTTGGATCGTAGCCCTATCATTATTGATCTGGAACCTGAACCAAAGAATCCCCCCAACCCATTTAAACTAAATCCATGTTTGTTGGAGGAATCAACATTCTTTGAACCCATTAAAACCTCATGGGTTCCCTTCAACCCAGATCTCCTTGAGTCACTGGCCCTACAATTTCATAAAAATATCAAGAGGGCCAAGGGAGCTTCAATCTCCTGGAAAAAGGAACGAAGAAAGAAGAAATACTGAGAGCTCCAGGAAGGCGGATCAAAGAGATAAATATGGGCAGAAAAGAAATGGAAAGAACCTTTCATAGATCAAGCAAAAGATGAAATAAAAACCTCGGAGAAGGAAAATTATTTTGAATAAGGAAAAGGAGTTGAGAATAAAGATAATATATCTTTGGCTATGGGATGGAGATAGAAATACCAAATTATTTCATAAATTTGAAAACCAAAGGAAGACCGTGAACATTATATGGGCTATTGATAAACACGATGGCACAAAGGCTTGTTCCTTCGATGATATAGCTGGGATAGGCATGGATCACTTCAAGAAACTGCTCAAGGAATATCAATGAGCAACCATTGATGTTATCTTATAGGTAGCTAGTCTTTTCCCAAGGTTCATAAACCCTAGAGAGAGTTTAAACCTTATGGAAAAAGTCACCAAAGAAGAAGTCATAAATGTGCTACAATTGTTTCAAAGAGATCAAAGTCCAGGGCCAGATGGGCTACCGGTGGAGTTTTTTCTTGGATGTTTTGATTTTGTAAGATGTAACACCCCCAATTAAATTAATTCATGATTTGATTAAGTAAGGTAAATTAAGTTATTAAGGTTTTAAAATTTAATGAATTGATTAAATCATTAATTTATCTAAGTCAATTAATTATTGAACTAAATATATTTGATCATTTATTTATTTATCCCTTTTGAATTAAGAAATGTAACATTTAAATAAATTGAGTATTGCATGTGTTTCAAGGGTGGGTATGAATTTATGAAAACGAATAAGGTAGATGGGAACTTGATGACGGGGGGGATTCGAGAGGAGGAGGATAAGAAGAATGGAGTGAGATTTTGGAAGGGGGGATTTTTGGGAGGAAGAGGAAGCAAGAAGAAATCTGGGAGAGAAGGACAAATTTTCTTTGGGAAATTTGATGGGTTTACAAGTGGCCTGGTGTTGCTAGGATTTTGGGATCGGGAGCCAGGAAATTTGATTTCCTGGAGCTAGGGAGCCGAAGAGGCTCTGTTCCTAGCTAGTTAGGAGGAAACAGTTTCAGGCAATTTCAACAGAACAATGCACACAACAACAAGACAAAGAAAACAACAACAATCTGGACTACTTTCTTCTTCAAGAGGTATATAATAAATTTATCTTTTACTTGAATTAAATTACAATATGTATTCATGAAATTACTTTCATGTAAATGAATATTGGTTTTATTGTATTGTTAAAAACCCAGAGAGATAACTTAGATTTCATGCAATTAGATTGTCAACTAGAATACAACTTCAAAGTTTAACTATGAATCCCTAGGTAGGGCACTACATTTGGTATCAGATCCCGGTTTCAAAACTGAAACCTAGGGCTTCACCACCCACATAACTATGGAAACTGGTTCTTGAAACAACTCCCAACCTATAGCCTAAAACCCTTGAATGAACTCATAAAAAAAAACAGAAATGACCCAGAAACCTAAGTAGACTACCCAGAAGAACCTTGAAGGAGAGAGTGTGCATGCTTCCCAAGAGAATTGAAGGAGGGAGTGTGCATCAGAAAAAGGAGGCTCTTCCATGTTCCAACCACCTGTAAGAATCCTCACCTGCACAAACTAAGAATTAACAAAAGTGAGATTCATAGATATTCTCTTAAACAAAAGAATTATGCAATATATTTAAACAAGAACTAGAACTCAAAAATACCTTTTCTTCCCATTACAGAAACACATGAGATAAGAGTTCTAGCCACTTTGCAATATTTTGAAAAATAGAAGATGACCAATCCATAAAAAAAATCAATGCAATGGCTTAAATATGAAAACCAACAATGATCTTTAGTTCTGGTATAGATATGGAACCACAATAGTTAAGAAAACTCGAAGATAAATAACACTTCAAATGAAAAAGTTTAGGTTTATATTACACATAAGAATATTCCAAATAAAAATTGTATTTATACATGTGAAATGAACAACTTGAACAAATACTCAAAGTGCCAACCTAAAAAAACATTAAAAACAAAATCCATATACCATGCAATAGAATAGTGTTGATTTGGCTTCTAACCCTTGAATACAACTATATCTAAATCAGTCTGAGTAATAATTCAATCATTTGTTCCAATATTAATCATTACAAATGAGGTGTGATTCTCTTTAAGCAACTTTGGTAGATCTATTTAGGGAAGGTGATTTGGAGAGTGAGCATGAATCATTAAAACAACTAAATGGTATTGTATAAACAATAATTAAAAAAAAATCCATAAACAACTTGGACCTTCCAAGTCATTGTAAGGATGGAAATGGATAGACCATAATGATAAAAAAAAATCATAAAAAAAATTTGTGGACCTCCTTGGTCATGGTGAAAATGTTGGTTCCTAATAAGAACCAAGTTACTCTAACACATAACATTCAGTCGCTCAAAGAAAAAGTAAAATATTTAAAACAAATCCAACAAAATTAATGAAATCGTATCATTTCAATCATAAACATCTGCAGTCTGCAACATAAGACATGAGTTATTTTATCCTCAAAATTCTAATGCATAGAGGATTGAATGCATGACCTGATCATCCTATTTGGAAGGTGAATGTGTTGTGAAAATTAACAATTATGCATATCATCCTTGGTCAGGTAAGGTTGATTTAAAACACTTTTATGATTTTTGGCTCAAAGGATCCTCGGCATCGTTCCTTTAACAACTAGGAACATCTCTAGGATGAACATGATCATGAACTCATGAGTCAATGGGAAAATGGTGTCATTCAAGAAGTCTGTTCCCTTATCACTCGTCAGTATCTTTAGGCATCCAAACTTGTTGATAATGTTCTAACAAATGAATCACATAGTCATATTTGCGGTACAATCCTTAATTGATGTAGCTTATGCCTAAAAGGTCAAGTATTTCATCATGGTGATGATATATCGTGCAACGGTTCTACACGTCGAGGGATTGATCGGCCTAACAAAGTCAATTTACCATTTTTCGAACAACTCTAGCACGATGACCAGAAAGAGTGGAAACTCATCTCATATTGATGGCTTCTTGATCCATTAGTGAACATCACAGGGCTTACAATAATATTTGGATTCTTCAAATAGCAACAGACACCATAATCCAATGTACAACACTTTTCACACAATCTCCTTCCTTGTGTTATGTCCATCAACAATGCCTGTGTGCACCTCGTAGAGCACCATTTCGCACTCGTTCTCCAACACACATCTACACAATATCCCATCAGTGTCGATTTTGTATAAATTTCCATGCAATCAATTGGTAATCGATGCTTCAGGTCACCATTTATCGGCATTATGCCTATGTGTATCCCTCTGACATTGTACCTATTGTAAATTATGTTGCAATTTCTGCAAGTTTATATGGCATTGCTTCAACCCTGAAGAGTTGTGCATCGGGTAGCTCATCATCCAGACTACCTCCAGCTTCCCCTGACTCTATCTTTGGGAAACGATAGGGACCAACATTTTGTTTGTCGAGTTTGACCCCTAATTCAAACTGGAACTATTGGAAGATTAACAACCATCGACATATCCTCCCCCTCAACATTGGCTTATTCACCAAGTATTTGAGTGTTGAATGATCAGTGAAAAACTTGAAGGGAATGTTGAGCAAGTAGTGTATAAATTTTTGTACTCACCACAAACAATACTTTCTACTTCCAATATAAAAAAAATCATGGTTACTAAAATATTTTCTTCTATATGTGGCAAAATATGGCCTCTCAACTAGATTACACCAATGAAAACAAGGCACAATTGATTATAAATGAAAAAAAAATGAAAACTATAACTTTTAGCTCGGGAATCAAAATGAGGTGATGGACCTCCATAATGTCTATCATAAGGCCCACCAATAACACTCTTTTTCATCACCTTTGTGTCCGTAAACTCACTTTTTTACCATGTTTAATAGAAGTTGTGGTTTCTTTTAATTTATTTAATGAATAATGTGGGTTTGTAATGTGATGAGTTATGCTTGTGTTTATGCTTGGTTTTCATGATAATATTATGTATGAATCCTAACTCAAACAATTCGAGCCACACATGGAAGGTTGTAGGTCCCTACACTTGGAGAAAAACAAGGGATCTTGTCCCCTCACCTACCTCTAGCTTGTTGCGAGACATTAAAGAGACACTTCAGTCTAATATCCTCGAACTCAGACTCCATAGGACCAAGAATAAAACCACCAAAGTATTAGGATCATGATTCAAGAAGTGTTGAGAAGCAAAGCTCCAAAATCCCTCCTTGATTGAAGGGGATATTCGATCTAGCTAGTAGTATAAATGAAACCCAAGGACTAGCCTTGAGAAGTTAGTTTTTTATTAAGTGTTGAAGAGTTGCATCTTGTCATTTGTTCACAGACCTTCTTCGGAACATGGAGCCTATCTCCATTGATGTATAATTCTTTGATAAATCAATGATGAACTTCTATTTTCTTGCTTATTAGTTTCTCCAAGGATCCTTATGTTGGTTGGGTAGGGCCCACTCAAGAGGGCTCAAGGACCCTTCTATACTCTTTTAATTTCATGTCTTTGATGTTTTAGATTAATATTTTATTTGTTTAAGGTAATTAGCATGATAACACATATATCTGTTGATGAATGCAAATCAGCCCTTATTTGGATTGTTTTCTTAGGATTAGGACTTCATTCCAACACCATTAAATCTTGTTTTGTTTTTTCATTAGTTTTAGGGAGAAATAACAAGGTATGTAGTTCTTTTTTATCTTTCCTTTAGATTTTCCTATAGGTTTGTTACAGTCCTTGTAGGACTGTTATAGTTCTTGTAAAGCAACATAGATTTATGCTTTATTGCATTTTTCATTTGATGATTGATGCCTTCTAGATGCCAAATTGATGGTATCATTCTATGGTTCTTTATGAGGGGTTGTGAACTTAGTTAGAAATTAAATCATTCTATAAGTAGCTTAGCTTCAATTCAAAAAAAGTATTATGTTTGTAGTTCAATTTCCTTCAGCCTTCTTTCGACAATGATTTAATCAACAATGCTTTGTCTTTAACTTCACAATAGTTTCCTTTGAAGCAATGTGTATTCTTAGATAGATGTTCATTGATTTCCAACATTCTTGGCATCTAAAAATTTAGTTCAGAGATGGTTTCCTCACTTAATGATTTTTTCCCCTTGCTAAAGTACTCAGAGTGAGACCTGGGATATCACAAGCCCAAACCAGTAGATAGGTTCATAAGAATTCAATAGGTGCATAAAGAGGAATAAAGGTGTATTCTAAATATATAGTGCACGGTACCTCAAAATTTTGTACAAACCTTGGGTTGATAATTAAAGTAGCAAGCTCAGGAAGGGTGGCATTTTTGCTTCTATTCCAAGGCCCGCCATGAGGAATGAGTATAGTCATTGGAAAGATGATCCATAATAGATTATGTTTGAAAGATCATAATTTGGATTAGTGCATATGTGTTCTTCATGAATTGAGATGAAGAATGGCATGTAGTTTAATTAATGAAATATTTTGCGATATGCATAATTCTAACAATATTTTTTACATGCGCATTTTTCATAGAATTAGATGTACAAGCAGAACCTATCTAGTTCAAAAATGAGGACTTGAGATATGGAGAATGCACAAGTTTCTTATAGCCATGGAGATGAAATTAGAGGTTAAAATATCATCTTGGGAAATGCAGAAACAAAGTCCAATGAACATAGAATCAGAGTGGAGCCTATAGTGTTGGTTGAGACAATGAAAAGTCTATGGAAGGAAGTTTAGAGCTACCAAGAAGATAGTGAAAATATGATAAGAGCTCAGGAGGAGAAGAATCACATTAATACTCCGCTACTTCAAAGTTTGAACAATTTGCAAAGACAATTCAATAATGATTGCAACACAAGACATGTAACCAATGCATGTCATGTAGTAGTTTATTGGTCTCATGAAAGAAGAAATTATTACAAAGGACCTAGACACTCAAGAAGAGATGATAGCCATCATCATTCACCAAGACTTTCAGACAGAAGAGAACATGCAGCGTCAAAGAGAAGCCCAAGTATGTCTTGTATCATACATTAAAGAAGAAGGAGTGAGTTGGGTTGTTTGCAAAATGAACTCAAAAAGCTCAAGCCATCTAAATTTGATGGAAAACATGGGAAAGATGAATATTTTAAAGCATGGTTGTTGAGTATGAGAAAATATTTTCATTTGCGCAATTATTCATTAAAACCTAGAAGCAAGTATTTTCACATATCATTTTCAAAGGAAAGCTTCCATGTGGTGGGACCAATTGAATAAATTCAAGCATAATTATGAAAAGAGAATCGCTTTGAATCATTTTAAAAAGTATTTTTAGCAACAGTTCTTGTCCAAGCATTACTATGATAATAAAATGCAAGAGTCCTTTGAGATTAAGATAGGGAACATGATCACGGAAGAGTATGAGAAGAAATTATTAAATCCTTTGAGGTATGTGGATTTCATTAGGGATGAGAAAGATGAAATTTAGAGTTTATTGAGTGGGATACCATCATTTTATAAATATAAAAATAATTTTTATGAGCCAAATACTTTATAGGAAGCCATGAGGAAAGATAAGTACTTATATTAGTAGAATAAAGGAAGGCCATATTTTCAAAAAGCTTGGGATGACAAAATTAAAGGCAATATGGATCAAAGGAAGAAAGGATTCAAGCCACCTTTATTCAGGAATAGATCCCATTCATATCAGCAATGGAAACAAGCACAACATGAGCCTCAAATGACCAATTCCTTGGGGAAAAGGCCAAGACAATATCCTATAAAGTGTTGGGGATGCAAGGGAGACCATATGTTTAAAGATTGTCCTCATAAAGGAAATAGGATGAGGATTGTACATCACATCTAGTAAGTTGATGATTGCAACTTCATGATACATTCTCCAGATCATACTCCTCTGGACTGAGTTGAGATGATCTGTGAGAACCCCTATGTGATAGGTGAGTCGTACTCCTCTGGACAGATTTGAGATGACTTGTGTTGGTCTCATTTCATACTCCTATGGACTGAGTTGATATGACTTGAGATGGTCTCACGTTGTACTCCTGTGAACTTAGTTGAGTTGACTTTAGATGGCTCTCCAATTCGTACTCCTATGGATTTAGTTGAGTTGATCTATTTGAGAGTGGCGTCCCTTATGGTTGAGTACATGTGGACTTGTCCCTAGTGGTAGAGCACTATATGATGTGTGTGATACCCCTTGCTATATTGTCAAAGAGTAAGACAATTGTGAAACCCTAATTTGTATTGTGAAGGGTACAAGTCGGCCCTACTGTGTAAAGATAATTAATATTATGTAAAAGATTAATTATATTATTGAGTTGTACAAGTTGGACCTATTGTGCCAATAGACA
>ML797773.1:53112-76567 GCA_009831015.1 Picea engelmannii | reverse complement strand
ATCTGGGACAATGAAGGAGAGAGAAAAAAGGGACCCTTCATCTTCATATTTTCTGGAAAGTGCATCAGCAACCACAATGTTTTTTCCTTTCTTGTAAATGATATCATAATCATATCCAAAGAGCTTAGTCACCCATTTTTGTTTCTCTGGGGAGGAAAGGCATTGTTCCATAAAATACTTGAGGCTTTGATGATCTGTCTTAATTTGGAAGTGTTGCCCCAATAGATAAGGGTACCAAAGATCCACGACATGCAGAATAACCAACATTTCCTATTCATAGATTGATTTTCCCATTTTTTTCTCTGATAGTTGTTTGCTGGTAAAGGCCAAATGTTGACCATATTGCATAAGGACTGTGGCAATTCCTTTCCCAAAAGCATCACATTCCAGGACAAAGGTATTTGTGAAATTAGGAAGGGTTGGGACTAGAGTGGTGCACATGGCCATCTTCAAGGTTTGAAAATCAAGAGCAGTTGTTGGAGTCCACGTGAAAGAATTCTTTTTCAGGAGAGAAGTGAGAGGTTCCATAATATTTCCATAATTCTTAACAACTTGTGATAATAACTTGTTAAGCCCAGAAATCTACGCAAGATTTTGAGAGTCTTTGGGTGAGGCCAATCTTGCATAGCTTCAATCTTTTTAGGATCCACCCAGACACCGGCCTTGCCAACAAGATGACCCAAGTACTTGACTTCCGAGGCACCAAAAGCAAATTTAGATTGTTTGAGAAAAAGTTGGTGCTGAGAGAGTAGATGGAGAACTCGATCCACATGACCAAGATGGAATTTCCAGGTTTTACTATAGATGAGGATATCATCAAATAAAACTAATACAAAATGACAGAGAAAAGGATGAAAGACATGATTCATGAGGCTTTGGGAAGTGGAGGTAGCATTACACAAGCCAAAGGTCATGACCAAAAAATCATAGTGGCCCTCATGAGTTCTAAATACAGTCTTAGGAATCTCTACCTTGTTCATATGGATCTGGTGGTAGCCAAAATAAATATCAAGTTTAGTAAAGAACTGGGTGTCAATCAATTCATCCAAGAGGTCATTAATGACAGGAATGGGAAATTTGTCTTTAATGGTGAGTTTGTTGAGGGCGCGGAAGTCCGGACACATGCGCCAAGAACCTTATTTATTAAGGACCATGACCACAAGAGAAGAGTAGGGGCTCGTACTAGGGTGGATAACACCTACATTGAGCAATTCTTGAACAATTTTCTCAATTTCATTTTTTTGGGAAAAGGGATGACGATAGGGATGGATATTGGGAGGAAGGATTCTTGGGACAAGGGGAATGGAATGATCGTGAACACCATGGGAAGGAGGGAGTCCCTGGGGAGTGCAAAAAAATACTTGATGTTTAGAGAGGATGGATTGGATGTCTTGCGGCATAGAGGGTGTCTCATTGGCTTGTATGGCATGGAGTTGGGAAATAATGCCAGGATGACCTTTTTTGAGATAATTTTCCATGTGATGGGAACTGATGATCTCTGGGGAATTGAAGGTGATTCCTTGGAACTTATATTGTTGGTCCTCCTAGTCAAATTGCATGGTTAATTCCTTAAAATCCATGAGAATGGGAGCCAAAGTCCTGAGCCATTATGCACCCAACACAATGTCACAACCGCCCATGTCGATAGAAAACATATGATATTTCAAGTGGTACTCACCAATTTGGAGACACACATTTTCACAACACAGGAAGAAATGTGTAGTAATTTCACAATATGAATGTAGGAGACACAATTGCGCGAAAATAGATCTTGTATGTTTTATTTTTGTTTCCATCCCAAGGGTTAGGGTATTCAAGGGTTCCATAGATAAGGGTTTTCTATGTGCTATAGCTCTTTGATATATGTGCGGGGTCCAATAGTAGTATTGGATCAATATCTTAGGGCACCAACTAAGGAAACTAGACCGTGCCCTTAACCGTACTACTCGACTACCTAGGTACTAGAACGTATCTTCCCGAGTGTTGTTCTTGGTGGAACTATAGCAGTCAGGCGGTCAATCGGTTTATCTATTGAGAGCTTCAAGAGATCTAGGTTGATTCGTATACAGGTGAGGTATGATGCACTACCACTCGAAGGGGTACCAACAAGGGTTACAAGGGTGGCCAACAGATGTGTGCTTAAGTACCACTTGTATTTCCTACGTGTATGAATCCATGACCACGGGTTTATGCACGTAACGATAGATATTTGTATCTTAAAGACGTTGGAATACGTCTCTACCCTAAAAAAAAATTAACCCATAATTTTATGTCAGGTAAGGTGCTATGATACCACTTGTAATATTCTAGATACAAAATAGTATGCAGAACATAAATAATTAGCTAGAAATGGAAAATAAACAATTATATAACCAGAACAGCACCACAATAATACCAAGATAATACCAGAATAACACCAGAAAGAGCACTTTGATTACTGAGAGCAATGTTCACTTGCCTCTTTGAGGGGGCAACCTCTAGCAGAGTAGAGCTCTATTACAATAATATCCAAGACAAAACTTCTCATACCCTCGACTCCTATTTATACTAAATATGTCTATCAAAAGAAAAATCTAGAGGAAGATCCTTCTAGAAGTGGAAGCTTCTATTAAGTCTTCTTACATTTGACGTATTCTTCCTTATTGCTAGGCCTTATTAATATTGACCTTTATTACATGGAAATATATTATTCTACCTATGTGAGGGGTTAGGTCCCTTATAGAAACCCATCAAAAAATGATGTGACCTCCCGTCCTCTAGGCGAGTGAACGCTCCCGATCCTATTTGTCTGTCTCTCCTAGGAGATTCAAAAGACAAGGGTTTCATCACCAGTTTCCTCAACAAATATTTGATGAGTGGTTGCACGCGGAAACAATCCCCTATCATAACTGATCCCACACCTGGAACAATGGCCAAGTGCAGAATCAATAGACGATGTGTAAGGTGAAAGGATATTTGCACCAATTTGGTTTTAGGAGAGGACATAAAGCTGCATGAGATTGTGATTATGTAGGCGATGATGATGGTGGGTCATTTTGTGAGATGATAAATGTTGTCGAAAACCTTGAAAACTTTGGGCCGTTGGTCGAATATGAACCAAAAATCCTGGTCCTGGAAAAATGATGGATGGGGTGGATTCTGCAAGCTAGCTCAAATGTGGATAACATCCTAAAATGCAGATGGATTTGGGGAGCTCAAGCTATGGTTATAAAAAAATGGAGCATGGATTTTGATGAAAAAACTAAGAGGTTGGAAGTAACTCTAGTTTGGGTCTGTTTACCAGGGCTCCCAATTCATTTATGGTCAGAAAAGGTTTTTCATGAAATAGGGAATGCGCTAGGATTATTTTATGAAGTGGATATCTCCTTCCAATCCTTGGGATACATGAGCATGGTGTGTAACTAGGTAGGTATAAAACTATTTGGAGGCTTAGTGGAAACCGTATTCATATGTAGAAGGGATAAAATCTATCGATGGGATATGGACTACGAAGGAATATTGTTTCGGTGTGGGAAATGTCATTTATATGGGAATCTAGCAAGTGAATGCTCCAAGAAAGCAAAGGGGAATATTTGGATTATAAAGGACCGTGTGGAGAACTTGTGCAACTGCCCTCCTTCTCCCTTGAACAATGATTAGACTCCGAAGATTCAGGTGGATGTTGAAGCAAAAATTATCTAGGACCTACCTGGAAAGGGAAATCCTTCGACTCCTTCAATGAGTTCTATAGAGGAATCAAGTGAGTATTTCCATCATCCCCCCAACCTTCATCGCTCTTTCAATTTGCATATTGATTCTATCAAGTAAAAATCTCATGTTGAGGTTTTGGGATCGGGTATTGATTTTATTTCAAGTCTCTCAGGTCTAGTGGGTCCTCAACCCACTCCCCTCATCCCCCTCACCAACCAATTAGATATGGGATTTGGAGACTCACTTCCTCCTCTCCCTCTATCGACTTCCCTCTCCCCTTTTTACTCTACCCTTCCCCATATTGCTCAATCTATTTCACCTCCCAAATATAACCTTCACTCTCAATCCCATGACCCTTTTCCCCCATATCTGGGCATAGACGGTGGTCTAGGTCCTTATGAGGAAACTGAGGCAAGATCTATTCATCGAGGTAGGAAATCATGTATTTCCATTGCGTAACAACAAGCATCTTCAGAAGTTTGTTCAAGACAAAAAAAAGTCTCTTTTTAGGGCCTTTAGAGCATCATCCCCTGACATCATTCCTCCATGATCATTTTGTCCCTCAACTATCGAGGGTTGGCCAATCCCTCATGGAAATTGGTGATAAATAGGCTTTTAAAAATTCATAAATATTCTATATTAATGCTCCAAGAAACAATGATGGAGGGTGATCGAGTTGAAAAAATTCTCACCTCTACCCTTGTTGGATGGGATTTCATGGGGCTTGATGCCATCGGTTGATTGGGTGGAATTTTAACTGGCTGGAAAACCCCTAATCTAAATCTTCAAAACTTTTTGGCAATTCGAGCAGTATTGAAGGTTATTCTTTCGATCAAGGGAGCTCAATATGATGTTTCTTTGTCTCAACATCTACGGCCCATACTCTGATAGGAAAGAGTTTTGGGATAAAAAATTAAACAACCCCCTCACTAAAACCAACCAAGTGATTCTTGGGGGGGATATAAAATTCACATTGGGTGCTTGCAATATATGTGGGACATCAACTAAGACTGACCCCCTTTCATAATTTTTTATTCAAAAACTAAAAGCAGCGGGTCTCATCGATTTGCAACCAACTAAATATACCCCAACTTGGAGAAATATGTTCTTTGGGGAATATCAAGTCGCAAAGTGCCTGGACATATTCCTCCTTTCTAAATATTTTCTTGAAAGGAACTTGAGAGTTCGGAAATGGGTAGCTTCAAGTGAGGACTTGGATCGTAGCCCTATCATTATTGATCTGGAACCTGAACCAAAGAATCCCCCCAACCCATTTAAACTAAATCCATGTTTGTTGGAGGAATCAACATTCTTTGAACCCATTAAAACCTCATGGGTTCCCTTCAACCCAGATCTCCTTGAGTCACTGGCCCTACAATTTCATAAAAATATCAAGAGGGCCAAGGGAGCTTCAATCTCCTGGAAAAAGGAACGAAGAAAGAAGAAATACTGAGAGCTCCAGGAAGGCGGATCAAAGAGATAAATATGGGCAGAAAAGAAATGGAAAGAACCTTTCATAGATCAAGCAAAAGATGAAATAAAAACCTCGGAGAAGGAAAATTATTTTGAATAAGGAAAAGGAGTTGAGAATAAAGATAATATATCTTTGGCTATGGGATGGAGATAGAAATACCAAATTATTTCATAAATTTGAAAACCAAAGGAAGACCGTGAACATTATATGGGCTATTGATAAACACGATGGCACAAAGGCTTGTTCCTTCGATGATATAGCTGGGATAGGCATGGATCACTTCAAGAAACTGCTCAAGGAATATCAATGAGCAACCATTGATGTTATCTTATAGGTAGCTAGTCTTTTCCCAAGGTTCATAAACCCTAGAGAGAGTTTAAACCTTATGGAAAAAGTCACCAAAGAAGAAGTCATAAATGTGCTACAATTGTTTCAAAGAGATCAAAGTCCAGGGCCAGATGGGCTACCGGTGGAGTTTTTTCTTGGATGTTTTGATTTTGTAAGATGTAACACCCCCAATTAAATTAATTCATGATTTGATTAAGTAAGGTAAATTAAGTTATTAAGGTTTTAAAATTTAATGAATTGATTAAATCATTAATTTATCTAAGTCAATTAATTATTGAACTAAATATATTTGATCATTTATTTATTTATCCCTTTTGAATTAAGAAATGTAACATTTAAATAAATTGAGTATTGCATGTGTTTCAAGGGTGGGTATGAATTTATGAAAACGAATAAGGTAGATGGGAACTTGATGACGGGGGGGATTCGAGAGGAGGAGGATAAGAAGAATGGAGTGAGATTTTGGAAGGGGGGATTTTTGGGAGGAAGAGGAAGCAAGAAGAAATCTGGGAGAGAAGGACAAATTTTCTTTGGGAAATTTGATGGGTTTACAAGTGGCCTGGTGTTGCTAGGATTTTGGGATCGGGAGCCAGGAAATTTGATTTCCTGGAGCTAGGGAGCCGAAGAGGCTCTGTTCCTAGCTAGTTAGGAGGAAACAGTTTCAGGCAATTTCAACAGAACAATGCACACAACAACAAGACAAAGAAAACAACAACAATCTGGACTACTTTCTTCTTCAAGAGGTATATAATAAATTTATCTTTTACTTGAATTAAATTACAATATGTATTCATGAAATTACTTTCATGTAAATGAATATTGGTTTTATTGTATTGTTAAAAACCCAGAGAGATAACTTAGATTTCATGCAATTAGATTGTCAACTAGAATACAACTTCAAAGTTTAACTATGAATCCCTAGGTAGGGCACTACATTTGGTATCAGATCCCGGTTTCAAAACTGAAACCTAGGGCTTCACCACCCACATAACTATGGAAACTGGTTCTTGAAACAACTCCCAACCTATAGCCTAAAACCCTTGAATGAACTCATAAAAAAAAACAGAAATGACCCAGAAACCTAAGTAGACTACCCAGAAGAACCTTGAAGGAGAGAGTGTGCATGCTTCCCAAGAGAATTGAAGGAGGGAGTGTGCATCAGAAAAAGGAGGCTCTTCCATGTTCCAACCACCTGTAAGAATCCTCACCTGCACAAACTAAGAATTAACAAAAGTGAGATTCATAGATATTCTCTTAAACAAAAGAATTATGCAATATATTTAAACAAGAACTAGAACTCAAAAATACCTTTTCTTCCCATTACAGAAACACATGAGATAAGAGTTCTAGCCACTTTGCAATATTTTGAAAAATAGAAGATGACCAATCCATAAAAAAAATCAATGCAATGGCTTAAATATGAAAACCAACAATGATCTTTAGTTCTGGTATAGATATGGAACCACAATAGTTAAGAAAACTCGAAGATAAATAACACTTCAAATGAAAAAGTTTAGGTTTATATTACACATAAGAATATTCCAAATAAAAATTGTATTTATACATGTGAAATGAACAACTTGAACAAATACTCAAAGTGCCAACCTAAAAAAACATTAAAAACAAAATCCATATACCATGCAATAGAATAGTGTTGATTTGGCTTCTAACCCTTGAATACAACTATATCTAAATCAGTCTGAGTAATAATTCAATCATTTGTTCCAATATTAATCATTACAAATGAGGTGTGATTCTCTTTAAGCAACTTTGGTAGATCTATTTAGGGAAGGTGATTTGGAGAGTGAGCATGAATCATTAAAACAACTAAATGGTATTGTATAAACAATAATTAAAAAAAAATCCATAAACAACTTGGACCTTCCAAGTCATTGTAAGGATGGAAATGGATAGACCATAATGATAAAAAAAAATCATAAAAAAAATTTGTGGACCTCCTTGGTCATGGTGAAAATGTTGGTTCCTAATAAGAACCAAGTTACTCTAACACATAACATTCAGTCGCTCAAAGAAAAAGTAAAATATTTAAAACAAATCCAACAAAATTAATGAAATCGTATCATTTCAATCATAAACATCTGCAGTCTGCAACATAAGACATGAGTTATTTTATCCTCAAAATTCTAATGCATAGAGGATTGAATGCATGACCTGATCATCCTATTTGGAAGGTGAATGTGTTGTGAAAATTAACAATTATGCATATCATCCTTGGTCAGGTAAGGTTGATTTAAAACACTTTTATGATTTTTGGCTCAAAGGATCCTCGGCATCGTTCCTTTAACAACTAGGAACATCTCTAGGATGAACATGATCATGAACTCATGAGTCAATGGGAAAATGGTGTCATTCAAGAAGTCTGTTCCCTTATCACTCGTCAGTATCTTTAGGCATCCAAACTTGTTGATAATGTTCTAACAAATGAATCACATAGTCATATTTGCGGTACAATCCTTAATTGATGTAGCTTATGCCTAAAAGGTCAAGTATTTCATCATGGTGATGATATATCGTGCAACGGTTCTACACGTCGAGGGATTGATCGGCCTAACAAAGTCAATTTACCATTTTTCGAACAACTCTAGCACGATGACCAGAAAGAGTGGAAACTCATCTCATATTGATGGCTTCTTGATCCATTAGTGAACATCACAGGGCTTACAATAATATTTGGATTCTTCAAATAGCAACAGACACCATAATCCAATGTACAACACTTTTCACACAATCTCCTTCCTTGTGTTATGTCCATCAACAATGCCTGTGTGCACCTCGTAGAGCACCATTTCGCACTCGTTCTCCAACACACATCTACACAATATCCCATCAGTGTCGATTTTGTATAAATTTCCATGCAATCAATTGGTAATCGATGCTTCAGGTCACCATTTATCGGCATTATGCCTATGTGTATCCCTCTGACATTGTACCTATTGTAAATTATGTTGCAATTTCTGCAAGTTTATATGGCATTGCTTCAACCCTGAAGAGTTGTGCATCGGGTAGCTCATCATCCAGACTACCTCCAGCTTCCCCTGACTCTATCTTTGGGAAACGATAGGGACCAACATTTTGTTTGTCGAGTTTGACCCCTAATTCAAACTGGAACTATTGGAAGATTAACAACCATCGACATATCCTCCCCCTCAACATTGGCTTATTCACCAAGTATTTGAGTGTTGAATGATCAGTGAAAAACTTGAAGGGAATGTTGAGCAAGTAGTGTATAAATTTTTGTACTCACCACAAACAATACTTTCTACTTCCAATATAAAAAAAATCATGGTTACTAAAATATTTTCTTCTATATGTGGCAAAATATGGCCTCTCAACTAGATTACACCAATGAAAACAAGGCACAATTGATTATAAATGAAAAAAAAATGAAAACTATAACTTTTAGCTCGGGAATCAAAATGAGGTGATGGACCTCCATAATGTCTATCATAAGGCCCACCAATAACACTCTTTTTCATCACCTTTGTGTCCGTAAACTCACTTTTTTACCATGTTTAATAGAAGTTGTGGTTTCTTTTAATTTATTTAATGAATAATGTGGGTTTGTAATGTGATGAGTTATGCTTGTGTTTATGCTTGGTTTTCATGATAATATTATGTATGAATCCTAACTCAAACAATTCGAGCCACACATGGAAGGTTGTAGGTCCCTACACTTGGAGAAAAACAAGGGATCTTGTCCCCTCACCTACCTCTAGCTTGTTGCGAGACATTAAAGAGACACTTCAGTCTAATATCCTCGAACTCAGACTCCATAGGACCAAGAATAAAACCACCAAAGTATTAGGATCATGATTCAAGAAGTGTTGAGAAGCAAAGCTCCAAAATCCCTCCTTGATTGAAGGGGATATTCGATCTAGCTAGTAGTATAAATGAAACCCAAGGACTAGCCTTGAGAAGTTAGTTTTTTATTAAGTGTTGAAGAGTTGCATCTTGTCATTTGTTCACAGACCTTCTTCGGAACATGGAGCCTATCTCCATTGATGTATAATTCTTTGATAAATCAATGATGAACTTCTATTTTCTTGCTTATTAGTTTCTCCAAGGATCCTTATGTTGGTTGGGTAGGGCCCACTCAAGAGGGCTCAAGGACCCTTCTATACTCTTTTAATTTCATGTCTTTGATGTTTTAGATTAATATTTTATTTGTTTAAGGTAATTAGCATGATAACACATATATCTGTTGATGAATGCAAATCAGCCCTTATTTGGATTGTTTTCTTAGGATTAGGACTTCATTCCAACACCATTAAATCTTGTTTTGTTTTTTCATTAGTTTTAGGGAGAAATAACAAGGTATGTAGTTCTTTTTTATCTTTCCTTTAGATTTTCCTATAGGTTTGTTACAGTCCTTGTAGGACTGTTATAGTTCTTGTAAAGCAACATAGATTTATGCTTTATTGCATTTTTCATTTGATGATTGATGCCTTCTAGATGCCAAATTGATGGTATCATTCTATGGTTCTTTATGAGGGGTTGTGAACTTAGTTAGAAATTAAATCATTCTATAAGTAGCTTAGCTTCAATTCAAAAAAAGTATTATGTTTGTAGTTCAATTTCCTTCAGCCTTCTTTCGACAATGATTTAATCAACAATGCTTTGTCTTTAACTTCACAATAGTTTCCTTTGAAGCAATGTGTATTCTTAGATAGATGTTCATTGATTTCCAACATTCTTGGCATCTAAAAATTTAGTTCAGAGATGGTTTCCTCACTTAATGATTTTTTCCCCTTGCTAAAGTACTCAGAGTGAGACCTGGGATATCACAAGCCCAAACCAGTAGATAGGTTCATAAGAATTCAATAGGTGCATAAAGAGGAATAAAGGTGTATTCTAAATATATAGTGCACGGTACCTCAAAATTTTGTACAAACCTTGGGTTGATAATTAAAGTAGCAAGCTCAGGAAGGGTGGCATTTTTGCTTCTATTCCAAGGCCCGCCATGAGGAATGAGTATAGTCATTGGAAAGATGATCCATAATAGATTATGTTTGAAAGATCATAATTTGGATTAGTGCATATGTGTTCTTCATGAATTGAGATGAAGAATGGCATGTAGTTTAATTAATGAAATATTTTGCGATATGCATAATTCTAACAATATTTTTTACATGCGCATTTTTCATAGAATTAGATGTACAAGCAGAACCTATCTAGTTCAAAAATGAGGACTTGAGATATGGAGAATGCACAAGTTTCTTATAGCCATGGAGATGAAATTAGAGGTTAAAATATCATCTTGGGAAATGCAGAAACAAAGTCCAATGAACATAGAATCAGAGTGGAGCCTATAGTGTTGGTTGAGACAATGAAAAGTCTATGGAAGGAAGTTTAGAGCTACCAAGAAGATAGTGAAAATATGATAAGAGCTCAGGAGGAGAAGAATCACATTAATACTCCGCTACTTCAAAGTTTGAACAATTTGCAAAGACAATTCAATAATGATTGCAACACAAGACATGTAACCAATGCATGTCATGTAGTAGTTTATTGGTCTCATGAAAGAAGAAATTATTACAAAGGACCTAGACACTCAAGAAGAGATGATAGCCATCATCATTCACCAAGACTTTCAGACAGAAGAGAACATGCAGCGTCAAAGAGAAGCCCAAGTATGTCTTGTATCATACATTAAAGAAGAAGGAGTGAGTTGGGTTGTTTGCAAAATGAACTCAAAAAGCTCAAGCCATCTAAATTTGATGGAAAACATGGGAAAGATGAATATTTTAAAGCATGGTTGTTGAGTATGAGAAAATATTTTCATTTGCGCAATTATTCATTAAAACCTAGAAGCAAGTATTTTCACATATCATTTTCAAAGGAAAGCTTCCATGTGGTGGGACCAATTGAATAAATTCAAGCATAATTATGAAAAGAGAATCGCTTTGAATCATTTTAAAAAGTATTTTTAGCAACAGTTCTTGTCCAAGCATTACTATGATAATAAAATGCAAGAGTCCTTTGAGATTAAGATAGGGAACATGATCACGGAAGAGTATGAGAAGAAATTATTAAATCCTTTGAGGTATGTGGATTTCATTAGGGATGAGAAAGATGAAATTTAGAGTTTATTGAGTGGGATACCATCATTTTATAAATATAAAAATAATTTTTATGAGCCAAATACTTTATAGGAAGCCATGAGGAAAGATAAGTACTTATATTAGTAGAATAAAGGAAGGCCATATTTTCAAAAAGCTTGGGATGACAAAATTAAAGGCAATATGGATCAAAGGAAGAAAGGATTCAAGCCACCTTTATTCAGGAATAGATCCCATTCATATCAGCAATGGAAACAAGCACAACATGAGCCTCAAATGACCAATTCCTTGGGGAAAAGGCCAAGACAATATCCTATAAAGTGTTGGGGATGCAAGGGAGACCATATGTTTAAAGATTGTCCTCATAAAGGAAATAGGATGAGGATTGTACATCACATCTAGTAAGTTGATGATTGCAACTTCATGATACATTCTCCAGATCATACTCCTCTGGACTGAGTTGAGATGATCTGTGAGAACCCCTATGTGATAGGTGAGTCGTACTCCTCTGGACAGATTTGAGATGACTTGTGTTGGTCTCATTTCATACTCCTATGGACTGAGTTGATATGACTTGAGATGGTCTCACGTTGTACTCCTGTGAACTTAGTTGAGTTGACTTTAGATGGCTCTCCAATTCGTACTCCTATGGATTTAGTTGAGTTGATCTATTTGAGAGTGGCGTCCCTTATGGTTGAGTACATGTGGACTTGTCCCTAGTGGTAGAGCACTATATGATGTGTGTGATACCCCTTGCTATATTGTCAAAGAGTAAGACAATTGTGAAACCCTAATTTGTATTGTGAAGGGTACAAGTCGGCCCTACTGTGTAAAGATAATTAATATTATGTAAAAGATTAATTATATTATTGAGTTGTACAAGTTGGACCTATTGTGCCAATAGACATATCTATTTGATGAGTTAGGTCATGTATTTATTAGAGATATACATCCCCATTGTGGATCATATCTCATTCACTCAACGTTTAACTTAGAGAGTTGAAATTTGGTGTGCACTTCTTATGTGCTATCTTTCTTGGTCATAGAGAACCCTCTTATGTGCACTAGGATTTTTTGTGGAGAGGGTTCTTCTCTTGGAAATATAGTAAAGGGTTGTTGGGTTTTTCCTTTGGTTGAGAAGGGTTTTCCCAGGATAACTTCTTGTGTCTTGTGCATGGTTATTCTTCTTGTGATCTTGGTTTATTGCATTTATTGTGTTGTTTCATTGTTTATGGTTCAAGTTCATGCTAAATTAGAAACAAAATACATGTGCTTGAGAAAATGTTAAAAATTCAACATGGTATCAAAGCATTTTTCCTGAAAGATCCATTGAATAAGCTACTCCAACACCTTTCCAAGCCAGTCGTCACCTTCTTGCTACAACTGCAAAAATGACCCTTACCCTTTTCCTTGTCAAGCTAGTTTTAGCACTTTCCCTTGAGCAATGGCCTAAATTATTCACATACATGTAAGGCCTAGTCCAGTGCATCACCTGCAACTTTCATATTGAAAATTGAAGAAGTTTGGATTTTCAACCCTAGGGTTTCTAGGGTTTCTGCAGATTTCGGTTTCTAGGGTTTTCGCAAGTCGTTGGGGTATTTTTGAAGCATGTTGGGTTCTTTTGAATCTATAGGGATTCTTATTGGTAGTCATAAGTCCAAAGAACCTCCTAGATACTTCCTCTTGAAAAACAATAGGGTTTTTATCCTAGTCGTTAGGGTTTGTGAAGAATCTGCAAGCCATGAGGAAAAGAACTTTGGTGGAAGATAGGCTTGATGGATAAAGCAAATTCAAATCTTGGAAGTCAAGATTACACATAACTCTAGAAGAGAGTGACATATTGAGATTGATAGAAGGAACTCTACCAGCAACAACTGATGAAGAGAAGGTTGAATGGAAGACAGATGATGTCAAAGCTAGGAAGATAATCATCTACTCAGTAAGAGATCATATACTACCTCACATTTCTACCTTGAATACATCTTATCTAATGTATAATGCATTGAAGAAGATGTTTGAGAGAAACAACACCAACATAGCTCTTACATTGAAACACCAACTTCAAAACATCAAGATGACGAAAAATGACACCATTGCTACCTTCTTCATGAAGATTTCAGATATCATAGATCAGTTAGGTTCCATTGGAGAAACCATAACAGACAGAGATCTTGTCATGATTACTCTCAATTCTCTTCCAAGCCATTGGGAACCATTCATTCAAAGTATCATTGGAAGAGAAGATTTACCTCAGTTTGATCGTATATGGGAATACTACAGTCAGGAGGAAACCAGAATTATATCCAGAGGCATACAAGACTCCCATAATGATGACAATCAAGCCCTTGCTTCTCACGCAAAGAGAGGAAGAAGAAAAAGAAGAAGTTTTAGAAAATCATTCAATGACAAGAAAACTTTGGCAGCTCCAGACCATGAACAAAGAAAAGACATATAAAGGATTCAATGGTTCAGATGTGACAAATATGGACACATTGCGAGAAATTTTCCTACCAGGAAGAAAGGAAGACAACATGACTCCACTACCGATGTTTATTCAAAACCACATCAGAGAGATGAAGAAGTAAAGGATGAGGCATTCTTCTTCATTTCATCACTCTCAGGTACAGTTCCTACTGATAATGATATTTGGTTGATTAACAATGGTGCTTCCAGACACGTGACTGGATATAGAGAACATCTTACAGGTCTTATAGAGAAAGAGTCTCATCTGTATGTTGTACTTGGTGATAATGCCAGATATACTGTGAAGAGAGTTGGATCTTCTTCCTTCCAACTAGATTCGGACATACCACTTCAATTAAGTGAGGTACTATATGTACCTAGGATTAAAAGGAACCTTGTCTCCACTTTTTACTAGAGGATAAAGGCTACAAGGTTATTTTCTCTGAAGGAAAATTTTTTGCATGGCACAAGAACTCACACATGGATTCTTCCCGAGTGATTGGTGTTCGAGAAAATAGTTTGTACAGATTGATTGTCCGACCAGTCTAGGCCTTTTTACATGATACTATCAACTTGAGTGAGCTATGGCATGTGAGACTTGTTCATTTACATTATAGAGCCCTTTTCGCTCTGGGGAAGATGGTGACAAGCCTTCTAGAGATACATATCCAACATGATGGTGTTTTCATAGGTTTTGCTCTTGGCAAGAATGTCAAGGGATCCTTTCTGAGCAGTGACAATAGATAAAAGGGGATCTTGGACTTGATACATACAGATGTTTGTGGACCCATGATTATTGCTTCCTTGAGTAGATACTTGTACCATGTGCTCTTCATCGACGATCACTCTCGGAAGACATGGATTTACTTCTTGAATACCAAGGATGGAGTCCTTGCGACATTTCAAGATTTTAGAGCTCACGTTGAGAACCTGACCAAGAGGAAGATCAAGGTGCTAAGATCAGATAATGGAGGAGACTACACCTCCATGGATTTCAGTGATTTATGTATTGAGGTAGGGATCAAGAGGGAGTACACCATTCCTTATTGTTAGAATATAATGGATGTGCTAGTTTTACCATTGACAATATCACTATTTTCACCCAACCATAGGCCGAAGCCACCCTCCGAGCACCTTAACCTTGACTGAGAATCATTCTGGAATAAAACCATAGGCTAGATATCCAAACAAAGGGTATCACACCTTTCCCCAAGGGTAGCTCATCAAACAAGAGCTGATCAGATATTCCAAACCCTAACCAAGAGATAGTCCAAGCCAAAGCGTAATCTGCTAGCTGCAACAGCTGCAACGGCGAATCTCCTCCAAACCTGCGCACAAACTGGGAAACTGTAGTGCGCACAAGTGTTGCTCTGCAATTCTAAGAATGCCTGCCAGAATGAAGATTGGCCTCCTATATTTATACTAATTCTGGCTAACTGCCTGGGCCAACTTCTCATTCTGGGTATCTGTCTGTTCAGTATATATTATTTCTTCTGGCTGACTTCTTCTCTTGGAGGCTAATAACCTAATACCAATTATCCTCTTGAGCTGACTTGTCTTCTAGGGTTATTATCCAACTCATTAGGGTTTCTTCTTGCTTCCTGGAATATTCTATTCTCATCAGGTTTACACGTGGAGGTAAATACCTCCCGCATCTACCATAATATCAACACTCCCTCCTAGCTAGGGAGGTATTACAGGTAATGGTCTTGAGCACAAACATATCATTCACCCAGTAGCATCAACACAGTTATATAGACTATCTCATGAGCACCATCATCACCATCAGTGTCATCAGTTGCATCATCTCTCAAAACCATACTTTATCTAAGTAAGTAGACATGATGTTGGATAAGTCACTCACACCACAGAGTGACATAAGAGCCATTCTTCTAATCTGGACATATGTCCTAGAAAAATAAATCTCTTGAACCATTTTCCATCTAGGAAATATCTCTCCATTGATCATCCATCTATCTAATAATCATTTTCAACACCATTGATAGTCTTCAAGGCAATCGGAACAATATCATTCAATAAAACACAACTGTGTCTATCCATAGTAGTACACAACTACAATCCAGTGGTACAATACCACACCAGGTAGGACACGGGTACTTGATCAGTGATGTATAGTCACAAACAGTGGAACACATACACCACAGTAGTATACATCTACTATCTAGAGACATACAGTCTTCATAACAATCATCTGATGTCAACCTGCACAGAAACAATGTTATGATATAAACTGAATCATCTGGGCCATTCTTCCACACACATCTGTGAGATCTTGGAAGAGCATCTTCCCTCAGAAGGTCAAACATCAATGATGAGCTATCTGGACTATTCTTCTCAAGCAAGGAAGAATAATTGCCCTGATTTATGAGCCTGGACCATTCCCCACCCTGGGCCATTCCTCTGACACTAGATAAAGTGTAACTTGGAGAGAATGAGCATGCCCTAAGGAATGTGTGTCCCTGATTGTTGAACCTGGACCATTCCCCACCCTGGGCCATTCCTCCGGCACTAAACAAAGTGCAACCTGGAGAGAATGAATCTTCCCTAAGGAATGATTGTTCGGACCATTTCCTAAGGAAATGACTGTCCTGCACCAACCTCCAAAATGGATCATTCCCCATGTTAACCACAATGGGAAATCGTTGTCCGGCGAGGTGGGCCAGTCTTCTTGAGTAACCCTCAAGAAGAGAGACTTCCCTAGACCATTCCCCATGTTAACCACAATGGGAAATCGTTGTCTATGGTACATCATCAATCCATCGAACCATTTTCATTACGAAAATGACCGTTCGATTTGGACCATTTTCTGAACTGGAAAATTCTTGTCCGTCAGAAATATCAAACCACTTTCCGAACTGGAAAGGAATTGCTCATCTTGGACCATTTTTGAACTGAAAAATGATTGTCCATCAATCAATAACACATCAGTGCTCCCTCCCAACCTGGGAGTCATCTCTTCCTTTTTCAATAAGGAAGTCGTCTCCACAAGATCTAGCTTGAGTATGCAAACTCTTTCATCTTGGATAGAATCTTTACCAAAATGTTTACTTATCTGCTCATCTGTGGAGATATGTATTGGAGAACCACTTTCTCCTTTCTGGACTTCATCATGGATAATGTAATGCTTGATCTCAAATGTACTTTGTTCTGGAACATTGGTTTTCTCTGAAGGCTTCATATAGCTTTGATCAATAAAGTATATCATTATTGGATTCCTCTTTGATTCCTGCTAGCTCACAACATCGTGGCAAGGGTCAAACTGGAACATATCCATGCGGCACTTCTTTTGTCATCATCAGATCTTTGTCATGGATTGGAAATCCATCATCCTGATCTTCTGAGTAATCGTTCGAATACAATATCTTTGTTATAGAAAATCGTCACCACACTTTTGTTGTGCATTGGAGGTTCTCCACCAAGTTGTCTTCTTCCATCTGCATACAAGGGTCTCTTTATGGTATGCCTCAAAGCCTTGAGGTTTCTCTTCATACGTTCTTTGTTCAAATTCTCTGGAGAACAATCTTTGCATTCATCTGATGTAGAAATCCAACCCATGGATATTGCAGATGATATAATGACTCATGTAGAGGTATGTCTGGTTTACTGGAACAATTAATCATCATAGTCTTCTCCCTCCATTTGGGAGAACCTCTAGTTCTGGATCTTGCAATGCTTGCATTCATATACATTGTTCTTCATCACAACTTTCAGTTCCTTTGCTTGATTGCTTTTAGTGAGTTCATATCAGGTTGGTAATATTGTGATTCTCGATACAATGACTGGTTGTTCTGGCTTCTCTTTATTTCTTGGAATCTTCATGTTCTTCCTCATGTTTTTATTTAGCTCTTGGGTCCATGGAGTTTCTTATAGATTCCATGCCCTAAATATTCCACTTCTTCCTTTCATCATAGGATCACGAATGTGGATGGACAATCAAGGATACTTTAAGGCTTCTCTTCGAAGAAGACTTCTTCTAAGGTCGAACTGAACACGTACTACTTTTCATGGCTGCTACCACGGATATATACTTCATCATCTTCAATAGATCATAGGATTAGCTCCCTCCTAATCCTTGCTTCATGTATGAGTGCATGTTTCTCTTTTGGAAATATATAATCGGCTCCCTCCATCTAACAGAGTCCACACTTTCATCTGCATCCTTATTGTCTTCTACAAAGTGTCATAAGTCTTTCTCCAATTTCCTCTTGATTACTGACTTCTTTCTGTCTTTGCTTCTTCTAAGTTTCTTCAAGATTGATTCTGATTTCAGCTTATCTTGTAATAGCTTCCACATGAATTGTTTGATGTATTTCATCCTTTCATGTGTATTATCTTACTTGTGTAATGATATAAATCCTTATCGTGTTGTTCTTCCATAGGTATAGTTCTTCTTGGAACATATTATCTTCTAAGAGATAGATATACAAGATGTGTACAGAGACTATGAAAACAAGATATGTACAAGAACTAAGAAGAGTATTGTTACCTTGTCTTTAAAGGAAGAAGTTTGTTTCATCCTGCTTAGTCTTCTTTGAAGGTTCCTTTTCTTCGGCAACTGATGCTTTGTGTGTCTCCTTCCTTTTCTTTAGCTTGGGACAATGATTCTTGTAGTGACCATATTTTTGACAGTTGAAGCATTGTATTTATGACATTTATTTCTCTTGATTTGGATTCTTCCTTGAGCCGAACTTCCTCTTGTTCCTGAAATTCTTGAATCTTGATGTGAAGGCTTGATCATTGTATTTCTTTTGGGGTTTTTCTTTTGCACTAATCCTTGATTCTTCTTGTGCACAACAAGTCCAAAGTTCTTCAAATGTAGGATAATCCTTCCTTGTGTTCATGCTTGCGGAAAATGCACCCCATGTCTTGGGAAGACCATTGAGTACTATGTTTAACAATTCCTTCTCTGAAATGATCTCTTCAATATCTTGTATTTGATCTCTTAACTAAGAGATCCTCACAAAGTATGATGTTATGTTGTCATCATCATTCATCTTCATGTCACGGAGCTTATTCTTCAGACTCATTACTTGTCCAATGTTTCTAACTGAGAAGAGGTTTGTTAGGTCATCATACATATTCATTGATGAGCCAAGATGGGAGATGTAGGGTATCAAGTGGTCTTTTATAGATTCCACTATGATACTCATGGCATTGATGTCACCATCTTTGAACTTTTCCATAACAACAACGTTCTGCGGTTCTTTCTCTTTTCCTTCTTCAAACTCTGGTTTCATGATCTTTCCTTTCATGATATCCAACACTTTATTCTTGGAAAGGATGAGTTCAATCCTTGTCTTCCACACTCTGAAGTTAGAATATCCTACTAACTTTTTTTCTGACTTCATGGAGTAGGTCATGACTTCTTTGACTTTGTCAACCCTAGATTTGACCAAAAACTCAAACTTGACTTCTTGGCTTGCTGAGAGTACCAAGAGATGTGTTAGGCTAGGGAACACTGGTCTATCCAGAAATTAGTTCAATCCCTTCACTTAAGGTGCCTCAATGAGAGGATTAGGGTTTCTACAACTGCACCCTCTAGTAACCCTAGCAACAGTTCTTTGGTGACTTCTCCTGCTAGAAACCCTAGTGGTAGTTCTTTCACGAGCTTAATAACCTTAACGTTATGCTTCCTTCCAGTGGTTAGATTGAATGAAGGAGGTGTGGGCCCATAACCTATTAGAATATAATGGATGTGCTTGTTTTACCATCGACAATATCACTATTGTCACCCAACCATAGGCCGAAGCCACCCTCCGAGCACCTTAACCTTGACTGAGAATCATTTCGGAAGAAAACCCTAGGCTAGATAGCCAAACAAAGGATAGCACACCTTTCCCCAAGGGTAGCACATCAAACAAGCGTTGATTAGATATTCCAAACCCTAACCAAGAGATAGTCCAAGCCAAAGCGTAATCTGCTAGCTACAGAAGTTGCAACAACAGCTCTCCTCCAAACCTGCGCCTGTAGTGCGCACAAGTGCTTCTCTACAATTCTGAGAATTTCTGCCAGAATGAAGACTGGCCTCTTGTATTTATACTAATTCTAGCTAACTGCCTGGGCTGACTTCTCATTCTGGGTATTTGTATGTTCAATATATATTATTTCTTCTGGTCGAATTCTTCTCTTGGAGGCTAATAACCTAATACCAATTATCCTCTTAAGTTGACTTGTCTTCTAGGGTTATTAGCCAACTCATTAGGGTTTCATCTTGCTTCCTGGAATATTCTATTCTCGTCAGGTTTACACATGGAGGTAAATACCTCCCGCAGCTACCATAATATCAACACTTATAACCCTCAGCAGAATGGGGTTGCAGAGAGGAAAAATAGATCCATTGTTGAGGCAACCAAAGCAATGATATGTGATCATAATCTACCTATGATTCGATGGGTAGAGGCATCCATGATAGTTGTGTACATTCAAAATAGGATTCCTCATAAGATTCTAAAGAACATAACTCCTGAAGAAGATTTCATCGGAGTGAAGCCTAAGATTGGACACTTCAGGATATTTGGTTGTCCAGTATATATTCATGTACCCAAGGAAAAGAGGACCAAGGTAGACCCTTCAGGCATAAAGGGTACATTTGTGGGGTACAGTGAATCTTCGAAGGCATACCACATCTACATCCTTGGTCAGAGACAAATCAAGGTTAGCAGAGATGTCAACTTTTAGGAAGAGATAGCCTTCTTAAGATCCAAAGAATCTCATATGGAGATTGATAGCGAAAAGAAAGAAGAGACAGTACCTTCTCCCCCTTCAAAAGTTCATAGGGTGACAGTTATTGATCCAGTTGATCCTGTAGCTCTAGTTGATGTTCCCAAAGACATTATAGTAGGCCAGAAGTGTCTTGCATGGGCTCAATAGACTCTACAGGAGGCAGAGGAACATGAAACTCCTCGTGGTACATTCTGAGAGAGCAAGAGACCACAGAAAATTTTGAGCTATGTTTCAAATATGAGCCACATCATTTATACTGTGCCTTCTTGTCATGGAGAAGTAGCAGGTCAGTAGGTTTGTAAATATGCCATGATAGAAGAGTATCAGTCCATCATAAAGAATGATGTGTGGGATATTGTTCCGAGACCGAAAGGGAAGTCTATAGTGACTTCCAAGTGGATCTATAAGATCAAACATACAGTTGATGCAAGTGTAGAGAATTACAAAGAGATATTTGTGGCTATAGGATTCTCTCAGGTGTAGGGAATAGATTATGAGGAGACATTTGCTTCAATTTCCTGATACACTTCAATCCATACGATTTTTCCCTTGCCGCATCCATGGGTTGGAGAATACATCATATGGATGTGAAGACAGCCTTTCTCAATGGATATATTGAGGAAGAAGTTTACATTGTGCAGCCACATGGATTCATGATACATGAGAAGGAGTCTCATGTGTGCAGGTTGAAGAAATCCTTGTATGGACTAAAACAGGCACCTCGTGCATGTTATGAGAAGATTGATGGATAGTTGATGAGTTTGGGCTTCAGCAAGAGTGTTGTTGATCCCAACCTATTTATCCAGGTGGACATTGGTGGCCACCCACCTATTTCACTTGGACCCCCACCATTGTTTCTTTCAGTTTTTCAGTTTCCTTAATTGTAGCAAAATTTACTATTTTTGGCAGTTTTTCGGGTCCTGAACTTCCGGAGCCATTTTGAGGCCCTAAACGACGTTTTTGGGCATCAACTGATCGCTAGATATTACTTTATTCTATACCAATATTTTCATTGTCAACAATTGTAGTCCTAGGATAGATATTTCTAACGATGTATCATATGCATCAAACGGAGATCGTATGCCAAAGTTACGACCTCGGGAAATTGATGTACCAATTTACCCCGACGGGGCCCATATTCTGGCATTTCATCTCCTAGGGTTAGGTTTGTGGATGTTTAGGGTTTCCATTGTTTCTCAATAACATATAGGATTCGAGCCTCATTATAAAATAGAGGTCAGAGGCCTATATCTGCCACATCTCTTCTCAGAGATAAGCTACCAGCACCCTAGCTAGTTTATTTCTATTATGTCTGTAAACAAATTTCAGTTCTTTGATATTAATGAAATGAAGTGTTATTTCCGCTGCATCTTTGTATTCATGGTTATTTGTGTATTCTGCTGCGTTCCTGCATAAATTTGGATCAGTGGTATCAGAGCGGTCTTCTCTTTATCGATCCTTCTTTGCATGTCTCCAATGAGGTCAGGGTATAAGGAGTTAGGGCTCGATCTGGTTGAACCTTTTCAAGATCAGCCTCGCAAACCCCAACGGACGCCCATGGGGGATGAAAAGAAATACGAGGGAGCAGGATATCCTATCAAAATATTTCTCTAGGAAGCCCTTGAAAAACAAAGGAACGCGATGATGGATAACTTTGCCCAAATCCTTCAATGATTGCCCACTGGCGGCGCATCTACATCCAACAGCCACTCTGGAGGTGCAACCCCTTTTAAGGTACAAGTAAACTTTGAAATTCCCATAATTGATGGCCAAATAGATGCATACGTCGTAGATAGATGGTTGAATCTATTATAAGGATATTTCTCAGTTCATGACTTTTTCGACAGGGAGAAGATTATTTTTTCACTACTCAAAGTTGCCCCCCATGTCAAGGACTGGTGGGAAACCTACTGTGAGAAAAAAAAATGAGGAACCCTCTCTATTATCGGTCGTACCCACTTGGAATTATTTCTGAGACGCCATCAAGGAGCAATATTATCCTGTGGGGAGCTATGAGGACAAGTACATATAATGGACTACGCTATGGTAGTAAAGGGATCAAGATGTGCATGAGCTGACGAATCTGTTCCATACCCTGCGCACAAAGTTGGGTATCAAATATTCAGAGAAACATTTGGTGTTGAAGTACCGCAGTTTTCTACACATATACATTCAGGAGGAAATGGAGTTCCTTGACATCTCCTCGCTTGGTACAACATACCAGTATGCTTCCAAGATTGATCATAAATTCAAACAGTAGAAGCGAGACTTTGGATCTGCGAATCAAAATCAAGCAAAAGGTGCCCCCAAACCGTAGAATAAAGGACAAATCCAAGGCATGGAAACTCAAGACAACCTGCCAAAGCCACAAGCAAAGAACAACACCATGAAGCCGAAGAAGGACAGGAGAAAGTGGTGTGAGTTCCATAAGAGCTCCACTCACAACACAAGTGAGTGTTGGGCCAAACAGTCACTGGTGGCCGAGATGATGGGTTCTGAATCATATGCATGATCCGACACTAAATCAGAACCCGAGAAGGGGAATGATAGAGGGAAGCATATTATCGATGCGGAGCCCAATGCCATCGTTTATGTTAACTACCAAAAACGCACCAGCATTTTTGAAGGAAATATACCTAACCTTGTAGGGAAATTT
>ML797773.1:19002-46051 GCA_009831015.1 Picea engelmannii | reverse complement strand
AGATTATCCTCCTTTTTGGGTGTTATGCCTATCTTTTTGTAAATGTAATTTGACTTTCTATTTTTAGTATAACAGATCCAGTTTTCTAGGATCTGTAAACTGTATGTAAAGGCTATAAAGCCAGGAACATTTGCAGAGAAAAGAGTTCGATTCTGGATAGAGGAATACTCTTTTGTACTCAGACTTTCTATGCTAATACAGATCACAGGTTCCTTTCAGTTTTGATTGTCAGCTTTCCACCTTTCTTCTGCATTATTATTTGTGTTTTCAAGCTTTGAATGGTTGTCATCCCATTGTTTAGCTCATAGCCTGATAATAATTCTTTAATTGTTTCTTAGACCCTGCTTTGCACTGGTTTAGTAACAATTTGTTCTTCACCCACTTTAAAGCAACTTGCTGATTAATCAATCCTTGAGAGCACTGTCTATTTGTTTATCATTTTCACGTTTGAATGCCATAAGATGTATTGAGTTGTCCCATTGATCCACCTTTTAAAAATACAAAAATATTCATTTCTTAAGTTACCAAGCACCTTTGGTTTGCAACCACAAAGGGTTTCTTGGAGTGATAACAGTTTCCACCATGAAGATCCAAAAGGAAGAACTGGAAGATCCAAAGGAGGAGGAGTGTCTCTTCCACTCCCAGATGTGGGTAAAGGGTTCCCCTCTATAGTTCATTGTCGACAGTGGGAGCCAAAAGAACCTCATTTTAGTTGAGGTCGTGAAGTGGTTGGGCTTGCCAACCACAAAACACCCACAGTCGTACACCATCGGGTGGCCTCACCAAGGATGGGATCTCCGCGTCAGCCAGCAGTGTCACCTTCCCTACAGCATCAAGCCCTTCACCAATGAGGTATTATGTGACATTGCTCCTCTTGATTTTTGTGACATATTATTAGGCCAACCATACTTGTGGAAGTGACATGTTGTGTATGAGTCTCGACCTCGCATTGTTATTTCTACCTTGGGAAATAAGTTGTACAGGATACCACAGGTACCACCACCTGTCGCTATCTCTTTGGTTACTGCAAAACAATGCAGTAAGCTCATTTCCAAAACTAGGAAATTTGTTTTCCTGATGATCCACCCTTGGGGAAAGAAGAAGACTATGGCCATGACCTCCAAACAGGGCTCCTCCGCACGAAAACAAAAAATGGAAAAGGTCATGGAGGAGTACTCGGACATCTTCGCCTCACCCGTAAGGGTGCCTCTACACTTTCAGGTCAAGCACCCCATCGATCTGACCCCAAGTGCATCACTGCCCAATGGAACGATCTATCAGCACTCTTTTCTGGGGAACAATGAAATCAAAAGGAAGATTCAGGAGTTGTTGTAGAAAGGTCACATACATCCAAGTTCATTGCCCTATGGGAGCCTGATCATGTTGGTACAGAAGAAGGATGGGACTTGGAGACTTTGTATTTATTATCGAGCGCTTAACAAGATCACTGTCCAGAATAGGTACCCGATCCCACGAATTGATGACCTTTTGGACCAACTCAAAGGGGTGAAATATTTCAGCAAGATCTACTTGAAGTCTGGGTATCACCAGGTACCAATCGAACCATCTGATGTATGGAAGACTTCCTTCAAAGCCAAGGAGGGCCTTTTCGAATGGTTGGTCATGCCTTTCGGGTTGACGAATTCTCCCGCAACCTTCATGAGGTTGATGGATGACATCTTGCAACCATTCACCAACTCATTTGCAGTAGTGTACTTGGATGACATCCTGATCTTCAGCCAGACTTGGGAAGAGCACCTCCACCACATCCGACAGGTCCTCCAAACACTGCGGAAACACAAGTTGTGTGCCAATTTGGAGAAGTTAAATTTTGGCATGACCCAAGTTCAATATCTGGGATACATTATTGATGAGCGTGGGGTGCATGTGGATCCACCCAAGATCCAAGTCATTCAGGATTGTCCAGCCCCAACCACTCTAACAGAGCTTCACAACTTTCTGGGTCTTGCTAATTTCTACCGCAGGTTCGTGTTGGGATTCTCTCATATCACTTGGCCCTTGAGTCAAGTCACCAAGAGAGGAGCCAAAGAAAAATTTGTTTGGTCGGAATCTCAATAGAAGGAGTTTGTAGAATTGAAACATTGCCTCTGTTGTGCCCCAGTTCTCACATTACCAGACTTGCAACAACCATTTGAGATCGAGACATATGCCTCTAACTATGCTATTAGGGCAGTTCTTACTAAACAAGGACATCCAGTGGCATATCACAATGTGACACAGTCCGAAAGTATCCCACTTATGACAAAGAAAGGTATTCCATTGTACAGGCTTACCGATAATGGAAGAATTACATTTTGGGGAAGGAAACGATCATCCACATAGACCATCGACCCCTGCAGTTCATACATACACAAGGGAAGTTGCAGAATGATCGCCATCAGAAGTGGTCAACATATCTGCAACAGTTTCATTTGAACATCAAGTACAAGAAGGGAAACACCAATAATGTTGCAGACTACCTCATCCGACCACAGATCGTGGCGATAACCACCATGCTCAACTCTTGTGGGCACGAGACTTTTGATTGGCCGCGTCTCTACAAGAGTGATCCAGATTTTGGCCACACATACAAGACTCTCTTGGAGGGTAACTAAGTTCCAAATTTTTACCTCCAGGATGCACTACTATGTCACCTGGGACACCTTTGTGTTCCTTCAAGTGAGCGTGCCAATATTATTTGGGAAGCACACTATAGTCGGGTCACTGGACATTTTGGGGTCAAGAAAACAGTGGCAGTACTGCAGAAGTATTTCTATTGGCCAAACCTTCGACAGGAAGTTGGGAAGTACATCAGATCCTGCACTTCCTGCATCATTACCAAACCGACCATCAAGAAGCAAGGCCTCTATACTCTGTTTTATACCCCCAGTCGACCTTTGGAATCCATCTCCATGGATTACATGTCGGGCCTTCCTTATACTAAGCATGGAAACGACTTTGTTTTCATGGTCTTCGACAGATTCTCGAAGATGGCCATTATGGTGGCCTGCAAGAAGAATATCACGGCAGAAACCACTGCTAAACTCTTATTTGAACGAGTGTGAGTACACTTTGGGATCCCACAGTCTATCATCTCATATTGGGACAACATTTTCCTCAGTACATTTTGGTCCAACCTCTTGTCAATGTTGGACACCAAGCTCACCAATTCCACATCTTTCCATCCCCAAACTGATGGCCAGACAGAGGTCGTCAACAGGATCACCATGCACAGTTTTCGCATGTACAACTCAAATCATCCATGCACATGGGATGAGACCCTCCCCTATGTACAACATAGCTATAATTGGGCCCTCCACATCTCAACCGACCACAGCCCCTTTTAGGTTTTCTTAGGATTCCAGCCACTATGTCCCATTGACATAGCCATACCATTTGCAGCGACTCAGGATAATTCGGCTCATGTCTAGTCTGAAGCCGCCAAGGTGAAAAGATTCATTGAGCGCATTCAACACATTTTCCAACAGTTTCATGACATATTGGACAGAGCCAATGCTAATTACAAGAAATGGCATGATCAGCATCGGGTGCAACACAACTTCCAGGTGGACAACAAAGTGTGGCTACATTTGCAGAAGGAGCTCCTCTCTGGACCCCACCGCAAGCTTCGCCCACTTCGATATGGGCCATACACCATCACCAAGGTTGTAGGAGACAATGCCTTCAAGCTCAGCATCCCACCATTCCTTGGTCTTCACCCAGTGTTCAAAGTGGACCACCTTTGGCCTTACTTTCGACCTCTACTGGACACATACGACATGGCAGAACAACTCACACCAACATAGTTAAACCCAGACTGCATGGAACAAACCAAAAGTGATCGAATTATGGACACATGGATCAAGAACACCCGCCAGCAGAGGATCCAGCTATATCAAGTTGTCAAAGCAAGCAAACTCCTTCACCAGGGAAAGTGGCTCACCAAGGACCAAGTTCAGAAGAAGTTTCCTCATCTCATGGAGGAACTCAACAAAATGGGGAACATTGCTTCCTAAGGGGGGAGGAATGATCTAGGTGGATATTGGTGTCCAACCGCCTATTCCACTTGGACCCCCACCATTTTTTCTTTCGGTTTTTCAGTTTCCTTAATTGTAGCACAATTTACTATTTTTGGCAGTTTTTCGGGTCCTGAACTTCCGGAGCCATTTTGAGGACCTAAACGATGTTTCTTGGGCATCAACCGATCGACGAATATTACTTCATTCCAAAGAAAAATATTCATTGTGAACATTTGTATTCCTCGGATAGATATTTCTAACGCTGTATCATATGCGTCTAATGGAGATCGTATGCCAAAGTTACGACCCCGGGAAATTGATGTACCAATTTACTCCGACGGGGCCCATATTCTGGTGTTTCATCTCCTAGGGTTAGGTTTGTGGATGTTTATGGTTTCCATTTTTTCTCAATAACACATAGGCCTTTGAGCCTCATTGTAACACAAATTTCAGAGGCATGTAGCAGCCACATCTCTTCTCAGAGATAAGCTACCAACGCCCTAGCTAGTTTATTTCTATTATGTTGTAAACAAAATTCAGTTCTTTGATATTAATGAAATGAAGTGTTATTTCCAATGCATCTTTGTATTCATGGTTATTTGTGTATTTTGTTGCGTTCCTGTATAAATTTGATCATCTATACTACAACAATGTTGGTGACGAGTGCTTGATTTTGGTCCTATATGTTGACGACTTATTCCTCACTGTTTTAGAAATACTTATCGTTGAATTAAAGCGTGTATTCACTTCTGAATTCGAGATGAATGACCTTGTTATGATGCACTACTTCTTGGGACTATAAGTGTGGTAGACGACTCATGAGATTTTCTGAGTCAGGAGAAATACATAGTTGAGATATTGAATAAATTCAGGATGATAGACTGCAAGCCCATGCTTACACCGATGGTAATGAATCTGAAGAAACTGAACGAGAATTCTTCTGATTCAGGTGAGATTGATCCACATATTTACATACAATTGATTGGATCAGTGATGTATTTGATTAGCGCTCGACCTGATATATGCTATGCAATGAGTGTACTCAATTATTTTATGATTCAGCCGAGACAGACACTGGGTAGCAGCGAAGCATGTGTTGAGATATTTATGAGGCATGGTTGGTTATGGACTGAGATATGCCTCCCATGTAGACATGAGATTGTAGGGATATGCTGATGCAGATTAGGCAGGGAGCACAATGGACCAGAAGAGTACCTCTAGTTTTTGTTTTACTTTGGGATCTTCCATGGTTTCCTGGTGCAGCAGGAAACATACTTATGTGGCTTTGAGTACCGCAGAAGAAGAGTACATTGCATTATGTGTGGCAGTCTACGAAGCAGTGTGGCTTCGCAATATCATTGAAGACTTATATGGACATGAGATGGATTCCACCATTATCCATTGCGATAACCAGAGTTGTGTGAAGCTCTCAAAGAATCCTGTGTTTCACGATAAATCGAAACACATCAAGATAAAATACCATTACATCAGAGATACAGTGTAGAGGAAAGCAATACATGTGCAGTACCTTTCTACACAAGAGCAAGTTGCAGATGTCTTCACCAAACCGCTTACCAGGATGAATTTTGAGTACTTCTTTGAGAGACTTGGCCTGGTGGAGAATGCCTCCCTAGCTGAGAGGGAGTGTTGATGATTGCAGCTTCATAAGACATTCTCCAGATCGTACTCCTCGAGAATGAGTTGATATGATCTGTGAGAACGCTTATGTGATAGGTGAGTCGTACTCCTCTTGACTAAGTTGAGATGACTTGAGTTGGTCTCCTTTCGTACTCCTTGTTAGAATATGAAAGATTGTGCTCGTTTTACCATTGAAAATATCTCTATTGTCACCCAACCATAGGCCGAATCCACCCTTCGAGCACCTTAACCTTGACAGAGAATCACTCTGGAAGCAAACCCTGGGCCAGATAGCCAAACAAAGGGTAGCGCACATTTCCCCAAGGATAGTGCACCAACAAGAGCTGATCAGATGTTCCAAACCCTAGCTAAGAAATATTCCAAGCCAAATGTGATCTGCTAGCTGCAGCAACTGCAATGGCATCTCTCCTCAAACCTTCGTACAAGACTAGGCACTATAGTGCGCACAAGTTGTTGTTCTGCAATTCTGAGACTGTCTGCCAGAATGAGAACTGGCCTCCTGTATTTATACTAATTCTAGCTAACTTCCTGGGCCAACTTCTCATTTTGGGTATCTGTTTGTGCAATATATATTATTATTTATGGCTGACTTCTTCTCTTGGAGGCTAATAACCTAATATAAATTATCTTCTTGAGTCAACAAGTCTTCTAGGGTTATTAGCCAACTCATTAGGGTTTCTTCTTGCTTCTCGGAGTATTCTATCCTTGTCAGGTTTACACATGGAGGTAAATACCTCCTACAGCTACCATAATATCAACACTCCCTCCTAGCTAGGGAGGTATTACAGGTAATGTTCTTGAGCACAAAAACATACAATTCACGCGGTAGCATCAACATAGTTGTATAGACTAGATCATGACTAGATCATGAGCACCATCATCATCATTAGTGTCATCAGCTGCATCATTTCTTGAAACCATACTCTATCTGAGTAATCAAACATGATGCTCACTCCACAGAGTGATACAGGAGCCATTCTTCTAATCTAGAAGAGTAATTGCTTTGAACCATTTTTCGTCTGGGAAATCTTTGTCTTTTGATGATCCATCTAACTGATAATCATTTCCAATATTGTTGACAGTCTTCAATGAAATCGAAACAAAATAGAACACAATTGTGTCTATCCATAGTAGTACATAACTACAATCTAGTGGTACACTACCACACCAAGTAGCAAACAAGTACTTGATCAATAACGTATAGTCATGAACAGTGGAACACATCCACCACAGTAGTATACATCTACTGTCATACAATCTTCACAACAATCATCTGATATCAACCTACACAGAAACAATGTTATGATATAAACTGAATCATCTAGGCCAATCTTTCACTCACATCTGTGAGATCTGAAAGAATATATTCCCTCAGAGTAGAACAATGAGATATATGGACTATTCTTCTCAAGCAAGGAAGAATAATTGTCTTTTCTTCTGAACCTGGACCATTCCCCACCCTGGCCCATTCTTCCTACACTAATCAAAGTGCACCCTAGAGAGAATGTATAAACCCTAAGGAATGTTTATCCCTGATTGCTAAGCCTGGACCATTCCCCACCCTGGGCCATTCCTCCTACACTAATTAAAGTGCACCCTAGAGAGAATGTATAAACCCTAAGGAATGATTGTCAGGACCATTTCCTCTGTTAACCACAAGAGGAAAATATTGTCATGTACAAACCTCCAAAACGGACCATTCCTCATGTTAACCACAATGAGAAATCTTTGTTCGGTGAGGCGGGCCAGTCTTCTTGAGTAACCCTCAAGAAGAGAGACTTCCATAGACCACTCCCCATGTTAACCACAATGGGAAGTCGATGTCTACGATACATTAGCAATCTGGACCATTTCCCATGTTAACCACAATGGGAAATCGTTGTCCGTCAGAAATCTCAATCCTCTTTCCGAACAGGAAAGAATCTGTCCAAGCTAGACTATTTTTCAATCTTGAAAATGAATGTCCTCAATAATATTTTCAGTGCTCCCTCCCAACCTGGGAGTCATCTCTTCCTTTCTCAATAAGGAATTTGTCTCCACGAGCTCCATCTTGAGTACGCAAACTCTTTCATCTTGGATAGAAGCTTTACCAAAAATTTCTTCTTATCTGCTCATTTGTGGAGATATGTATTGGAGAACCACTTTCTCCTTTCTGGACTTCATCACGGATAATGTAATGCTTGATTTCAAATGTACTTTGGTCTGGAACACTAGTTTTCTTTGAAGGCTTCATGTAGCTCTAATCAATATAGTATATCATTGTTGGAAAACTAGAACATATCCATGTGGCACTTCTTCTGTCAACATGAGATCTAATCTACTGAGTAATCATCTTGATACAATATCTATGTTATAGAAAATCTTCACCACTCTTATGTTGTGCACTGGAGGTTCTCCACCAAGTTATCTTCTTCCATCTAAATACAAGGGTCTATGCCTCAAAGTCTTGAGGTTGCTCTTCATACGCTCTTTATTCAATTTTTCTGGAGAACATTCTTTACATTCATCTAATGTAGAACTCCAGCCCATGGATATTGTGGATGATATAATGACTCATGTAGAGGCATGTTTGATTTACTAGAACAAGTAATCATCACAGTCTTCTCCCTCCATCTGGGAGAACCCCTAGTTCTGGATCTTGCAAATATTTTATTCATAAGTCTTCCATACATTGTTCTTCATCACGACTTTCAGTTCCTCTGCTTGATTGCTTTTGGTGAGTTCATATCAGGCTGGTAATCTTGTGTTTCTTGATACAATGACTGGTTGTTATGGCTTCTATTTCCTTCTTGGAATATTCATGTTCTTCTTGATGTGTTTCTTTAGTTCTCGGGTCTATGGAGTTTCTTATAGATTCCATGCCCTAAATATTCCATTTCTTTCTTTCATCATAGGATCACAGATGTGGATGGATAACCAGGGATACTTTAAGGCTTCTCTTCGAAGAAGACTTCTTCTAAGGTTGAACTGCACACGTACTATCTTTCATGGCTGATACCATGGATATATACTTTATCATCTTCAATGGATCATAGGATTAGCTCCCTCCTAATCCTTGCTTCATGTATGAGTGCATATAATCGGCTCCCTCTGTCTAACAGAGTCCACGCTTCTATCTGCATCTTTATTGTCTTCAGCAATATATAATTGGCTCTCTTTGTATAATAGAGTCCACGATTCAGTCTTGTTGTCTTCTACAAAACGTCATAAGTATTTCTCTAATTTCCTCTTGGTTGTTGACTTATTTCTGTCTTGCTTCTTCTAAGTCTCTTGTAATAGCTTCCACATGATTTGCTTTATGTATTTCATCTTGACTTGTATAATGATAGCAATCCTTATCTTGTTGTTCTTCCATAGGTATAGTTCTTCTTGGAACATATTGTCTTCTAAGAGATAGATATATGTACAGAGACTATACAAACAAGATATGTACAAGAACTAAGAAGAGTATTGTTACCTTCAGAAGAAGAAGTCTCTTTCATCCTGCTGGGTCTTATTTGTAGGTTCCTTTTCTTCGGCAACTGATGCTTCGTGTGTCCCCTTCCTTTTCTTTAGCTCGGGACAATGATTCTTGTAGTGACCATACTTTCGACAGTTGAAGCATTGTACTTCTGAAATATCTTTCTCTTGATTTGGCTTCCTCCTAGAACCAAACTTCTTTTGTTCCTGAAATTCTTGAATCTTGTTGTGAAGGATTGATCATCGTACCTCTTTTGGGGTTTCTCTTTTGAACTGATCCTTGATTCTTCTTGAGCACAACAAGTCCAAAGTTCTTCAAATGTAGGATACTCCTTCCTTGTGTTCATTCTTGCGACAAATGCATCCCACGTCTTGGGAAGACCATTGAGTACTATGTTTACCAATTCCTTCTCTGAAATGATCTCTTCAATAGCTTGTAGTTGATATCTTAACTAGGATATCCTCACAAAGTATGATGTTATGCTATCATCATCATTCATCTTCATGTCACAGAGCTCATTCTTTAGACTCATTACTTGTCCAATGTTTTTGACTGAGAAGAGGTTTATTAGGGCATCGTACATCTTCTTTGATGAGTCAAGGTGGGAGACATAGGGTATCAAGTGGTCTTTTATAGATTCCACTATGATACTCATAGCATTCATGTCACCATCTTTGCACTTCTCCATAACTACAATGTTTTTTTGGTTCCTTCTCTTTTCCTTCTTCAAACATTGGTTCCACAATCTTTCCTTTCACTATATTCAACACTTTATTCTTGGCAAGGATGAGGTCGATCCTTGTCTTCCACGCTCTGAAGTTAGAAGCTCCATCTAACTTGTTCTCTGACTTCATAGAGTAATTCATGGCTGCTTTGACTTGGTCAACCCTAGATTTGACTAGAAACTCAAACTTGACGTCTTGGCTTGCTAAGAGTATCAGGAGATGCGCTAGGCTAGGGCACACTGATCTGTCCAAAAATTAGGTCAATCCCTTCACTTAAGGTGCCTCAATGAGAGTATTAGGGTTTCTGCAACTGCACCTACTAGTAACCCTAGCGACAGTGTTATGGTGACTACTCCTGCTAGAAACCCTAGCGGCAGTTCTTCAACGAGCTCAATATCCTTACGGCTATGTTTCCTTCCAACGATTAGACTGAATGAAGGAGGTGTGGGCCCATAACCTGTTAGAATATGAAAGATTGTGCTCATTTTACCATTGACAATATCTCTATTGTAACCCAACCATAGGCCGAAGCCACCCTTCAAGCACCTTAACCTTGACAGAGAATCACTCCGGAAGAAAACCCTAGGCTAGATAGCCAAACAAAGGGTAGTGCACCTTTCCCCAAGGATAGCGCACCAACAAGAGTTGATCATATGTTCCAAACCCTAGCCAAGAGATAGTCCAAGCCAAACATGATCTTCTAGCTACAGCAAATGCAATGGCAGCTCTCCTCAAACCTGCGCATAAGACTAGGCATTGCAGTGCGCACAAGTTGTTGCTTTGCAATTCTGAGACTACATGCCAGAATGAGAACTGGCCTCCTGTATTTATACTAATTCTGGCTAACTGCCTGGGCCGACTTCTCATTCTGGGTATCTGTTTGTTCAGTATATATTATTATTTATGGTCGACTTCTTCTCTTGGAGGCTAATAACCTAATATAAATTATCTTCTTGAGCCGACAAGTCTTCTAGGGTTATTAGCCAACTCATTAGGGTTTCTTCTTTCTTCCCGGAGTATTCTATCCTCGTCAAGTTTACACATGGAGGTAAATACCTCTCGCAGCTACCATAATATCAACACTCCTTTGGACTGAGTTGAGATGACTTGAGATGGTCTCCTATCGTACTCCTATGGACTTAGTTGAGTTGAATTGAGATGGCTCTCCAGTTCGTAATCCTATGGATTTAGTTAAGTTGATTTGTTTGAGAGTGATGTCCCTTATGGTTGAGCACATGTGGACTTGTCCCTAGTGGAAAAGCACTAGAGGATGTGTGTGAGACCCCTTGCTATATTTTCAAAGAGTAAGACTATTGTGAAACCCTAATTTTTATTGTGGAGGGTAAAATTCAGCCCTATTGTGTAAAGATAATTAGTATTATGTAAAAGATTAATTATACTATTGATTTGTACAAGTCGTCCCTATTGTTACAATAGACACGTTTATTTGATGAGTTAGGTGATGTATTTATTAGAGAGGTACATCCCCATTGTGGATCATATCTCATTCACTCAACGCTTAACTTTGAGAGATGAAATTTGGTGCGCACTTCTTATGCGTTATCTTTAGTGGCCATAGAGCACCCTCTTATGTGCACTAGGATTTTTTGTGGAGAGGGTTCTTCTCTTGGCAATATAGTAAAGGGTTGTTGGTTTTTTCCCTTGGTTGAGAAGGGTTTTCCCAGTATAACTTCTTGTGTCTCGTGCATGGTTATTCTTCTTGTGATATTGGTTTATTGTAGCTATTGCGTTGTTGCATTGTGTATGGTTCAAGTTCATGCTAAATTGAAAATAAACTACATGTGCTTGAGAAAATGTTAAAAATTCAAGAGTAAATTGATACAATGGAGGACATGGGTAAAAGCATGCCAAGGATTTATGCATCCTTGGAGAATAGACAAGAAGACTATCAATCCTGCATGATTAAGGTGGAAGGTAAGATTGATAATTAGCCCATAGATATTGTGATTGACTATGGATCCATATATATCTATATAGATCCTAATCTGGTTGAAATATTAAATTGAAGAGATGTAAGCATGAAAAATGTTGGTTAGTTCAACTAGCCACTGGAACCAAGATAATAATCAATAAGCTTGTCAAAGATTGTGCAATGAACATGGATAGAGTCAACACTATGGAAGATTTGAACATCATATCACTTGGGTTGTATGATTTTTTAATTGGTATGGATTGGTTGGACAAGCATCATGTTGTCCTAGAATGATACAACAAGGCTTTCACATGCCTTGATGAAGGGAATTCAAAAACAATTCAAGGTATTCCAAGGCCTATATATGTGAGAGATATTTCAGCATAGAAATTTAAAACAAGATTTAGAAAAAGGTTTCAAGTATATGCAGACCATATGGAGGATCCAACAAAGGACAAGGAGCCAAATATTTAATACTATTTATTTTTGAAAGAGTGTGAATATTTGTTTGGAGAATTGTCAAGATTTCCACCAGAGAGAGACATTTACTTCTCTATTGATTTGATCCCTAGAGCTACTCTAGTGTCCAAGAATCCATATAGAATGAGCACACCAAATATGAAGGAGTTCCAAATATAGATAGAATAATTGTTGAAGAAGGAGTATATACACCTTAGTGTTTCACCTTGGGGTTCCCTAGTGATTTTTGTGAAGAAAAGGGATGGAACTCTGAGGTTATGCATTGAATTAAAACAACTGAATAAGGTTTCTATAAAGAACAAGTACCCTTTTCCAAGGATTGACGATATTTTTTATCATGTGAAGGGAGAAAAGATGTTTTCAATATTCACTTGAGATTGGGTTATCACCAAGTGAGAATCAGGGAAGAAGATACTAGCAAGACAACCTTCCAAATAAGGTATGTCCATTATGAGTCTGTAGTAGTTCCATTTGGGTTAACAAATGCACTAGCTACTTTTATGTGTCCAATGAATGGAGTGTTTAGATATTACCAAGACAAATTTGTCATTGTCTTATTGGATGATATTATTATCTACTCCAAGACGTAGGAGGAGCATGAGTAGCATTTGAGCATGGTGATACAAGTGTTGAGAGAACGCCAATTGTATGTCAAATTGAGTAAGTGCACTTTTTGTCAAAACCATATACATTATTTGGGCCACATTGTCTCAAATGATGGCATAGAAGTGGATCCAAAAAAATTGAAGCAATTAGAGGTTGGCTAGCATGAAAGAATATTTCAGAGGTCAGATCATTTATGGGTCTAGCTGGTTACTACAAGATATTCATCATAGGTTTATCCAAGATTGCACACATGATAACGTCATTGCAAAAGAAAGGAATAAAATTTAAATGCACTACCAAGTGTGAAGAGAGTTTCTATCACTTGAAGGGTTTATTAACCAATGCACCTATCTTAGAGATTGCATATCCAAATGAAGATTTTTTTGTCTGCACAAATGCATCTAAAGAAGGTATTGGTGGAGTTATTACCCAAAACGAGAATGTAATTTGATATGAGTTAAGAAATTTGAAGGAGCATGAGAGGAACTATGCCACACATGACTTGGAATTGGCAGCAATCGTTCATGTGTTGAAAATGTGGAGTCATTATCTCATGGGCAAAAAATTCAAGTTGAGGACAAACCATAGTGGTATAAAATATTAGTTTGGATTGCCAACATTGAATGTCAAATAATTTAGAGAGTTGGAGTTCCTCGGTGAGTATGAATTTGGTATATAGAACATTAAGGGAAAAGAGAATAAAGTGGTTGATGCACTCAATAAAAGGGTACATGAAATGCATGCTACATCCATTAGTATGTGTAGGATAGATTTAAAAGATAGAATTTTAGAATTTGTAATAGCAAACTAGCATTACGTGCAAGTTAAAGAAATCTTACAGCGGGATAATGTACATCATAAATTTAAAGATTACAGGATGGAAGAGGATGGAATCCTCTTGTAAATGAACAAATTTTATGTTCCTAATTCTCTAGAATTGAGGAATTTAGTTTTAAAAGAGTTGCACAATGTGCCATACATTAGACATCTAGGGTACCATAAAACAATTGTGGCTATAAGAGGCCAACACTTTTGGTCCGGTATGAAGAAAGATGTAGTTTATTTTATTGAGAGATGCATGGAATGTCAAAAGGTAAAATTTGAGCATAGACATATAGCAGGATTTATACATCCATTTCCCATTCCAAAATGGAAATGGGAAGTATTTACTTTAGATTTTATTACCAAGCTACCCATAACGACGAGGAAGCGGGATTCTATCATGGTAGTGGTGGATAATCTTACAAAGGATGCACATTTTATTCTAGTCAAGATGATGCACAAGGTAGCCAACATTGTAGATATTTATATGAAATAAATTTCTAGGCTACATGGTGTGCCTAAGAAAATATTGTCTGACAAAGATACCAATTTCACTTCCAATTTATGGTTGTTTAAAGGATTTGGGACAAATCTTAATTTCGGCACAACATATCATCCAAGATCAGATGGGAAGAAAGAGGGGATCAACAAAATAATTAAAGATATGCTAAGAATATATGTAATGGATCACCCTTCCAAATGAGAAGAATTTCTTCATTTGGTTGGGTTTTCTTATAACAATGGCTATCAGGAATCATTGTAGATGATCTCATTTGAATCCTTGTATGGAAAAAAATGCAACATGTCAATAAGTTGGGATAACCCAATAGACGAAGTCGTTATTAGGCCATATATGTTAAGAGAAATGGAAGAACATATGATAAAAATAGAGCAGAGTTTAAATATTGCATGTGATATGTAAAAAAACTATGCAGAAAAACGTTGAGCACACAAGGAATTCAAAATGGGAGAACATGTGTTCTTAAAAGTAAAGGTTAAAAGGAGCTCATTGAAATTGGGAATTTTCCCAAACTTACCAGCAAGATATTGTGGGTCGTTTGAAGTCATAGAGATAATAGGCCATAGGGCCATACATGATTGCATTACTTGCATCCATGAGAATTCATAATGTGTTTCATGTGTCTTTATTGAATAAGTATGTGCCTAATCCTAACCATGTGATTAATTGGACTGTGATTCAAGTGGATCATGAAGGGGACTTTCAGGTGGAGTTGGTGCACATTCTAGAATGGAAAGTAAAACTAATTAGGAATCAAGACATCAGCTTATTAAAGGTCCAATGGACCTACTACTATCTCGAAGACACCAAGTGGGAGCACAAGGAGGCCATGTGGGAAGAGTACCCGCAGTTTGTTTTGCAGATTATGAGGGAATCTGAATGTACATTTGTACATAAGTGTACAAAGACTATGTTTTGGTGAAATTGGATTTCCTTGAGCCACAACTATGAGACTTCATGTTCAGCCTATGCTAGAGCCCTAGAAGGGAAATGGAACATCCTAAGGGACTGTGATATAGAGAAGGAGGTACACTTACTTCGATTGTGTAGGATGAGGGGAACTAGAGATTGTTGGTTGGAATTGTTGTAGGAGTCATTAAACCATAAAGTTATTTATTATTGTGATGTAATATTTTGTATACTTATACATGTACACATGTATGGTGATATGCATTGAGGAAAAATAAAATTGTAGGGGGGCAGATTGTAACACCCAAAATTTGATTCCCAGTGTAGCATTGTATATTTATAAATAGTATGAATGGTTGGGGGGAAACCGATGTAATATGTAAACATTTTACATTGAAAAATAATAAAATGAAATACATCATCGACTACATATGGATAAGGGCCAGAGTAATGGGGGACTATGATTCCACAAGAGAGGGAGATTAATGGGGGTTTTGAATAGTTTTCACGTGCCTTAACTCTTAATCCACATTCATTATTAGTTTGTCATTTAGTTATTTATCCCTTTGACTTTTCAATAACTCAAACATATGTAAGAGTTTGGGTGAGAAATTCATCCACTCAGTTATGACAGCATGGGTTGAGTGTAATCATCTTTAGGGGGGAGTGTTGTTGATTATTGCAGCTATGTGAGACATTCTCTAGGACACAAACCTAAGAGAGAGCCCGTGAGAGGGGTGTATAGTTCCTATCTGAGACAAACATGGAATGTAGAGATGGCCTCCTCCTTACAAAGAGTTGAGAAGAACTCCAGATGATTCTCCTGTGTAACGCGGTGAGAAAGGAGATCTACAGAGTTGAACGTGTATGTGGCTGAGAACAAGGTGAACGTGTAAAATCCCAAAGTGTTGGGTGCATCATCATGAGACAAAAATGAAGATGATGTATTAGCCTCCTCTGAGAAGAGATTTGATGAGAAACTCCAGATGAATCTCATGTGTAATGCAATGGGAAACAATATCTGTTGTGTGGGCGTGCCTATGGATGAGCACAGGTGAACGTGATCCTAGTGGTTGAGCACTAGTGAAGAAGTGGTTCTTCTATGTAATGCAGTGAGCCAAAGATATGGACATATGTATGGATGTGCCCCTAGTGGATGAGAACTAATGGATATATAAGATCCCTTTCTATATTTTTCAAGAGTCAGACCTGCATATAACCCTAATTGTAATGTAAAGGGTATGGGTCAGCTCCGCCTTATTATGATAGATAATTACTGTAAAAGATAATTGATTTGGTTATTATTAATTATATTGTGAGTTAGTGAGGTCGGCCATGTTGTGCCAATAGACACTTTTGTTGACAAGTTCAGTCTAGTATAAGTAAAGGTAAATTCCCCATTAAGGAATCATATATTGTGTGTGAGTTTGGAAATTTCAGCAGGTACACCTTCCTGGGAAAAGTGCACACCTCTCTCGGGCACTAGTCTTTTAGGGTTTGCAAGCACCCTCTTGTGTGCTAGATTTTCTTGGTGGTGAAGGTCTTTCTATTGAATAATATAGCAAAGGAATTTTTTGGGTTTTCTTCCATTGTTGAGAAGGATTTCCCAAGATACTTCTTTTGTTTTTGTGCATGGTGTTTCTTCTTGTGATCTTGGTTGTTGCAACATTATTGGTTATGGTTAAGATAAATGATAAAAATGGAATGAACCTCATGATTAACATTTCTTATTTCAAATTCAACATGGAATCAAAGAATAGGTATTTAAGAACCCCTACACAAGCATTCAAAAGGCTAAATCATCCTCCTTCTGCAGTCTTGTACGGACTCTAGGGTTTCTGCGGAAATCTGTGCAACCCTCATTTGATCAGCCCTTTCACCCCTTTATAAGTGGACGTTGGAGATAAAACTTGGACCAAGTTGTACGGACCTCCTCGATGCATCTCCATAGACCTTCAAAATAAAATTTCGAGGATTTTGAGTTTTTGGTCCTAGGGTTTCTAGGGTGTCGAAATTTTTTGCAGAATCCTGATCTTAGGATTTCTGCAACTTCTTGAAGAAACGTTTTCAATTCAACAAGAATTCATGTGACACTCTCAAATTTGATTGTTGGAAGTCATAAGCCCAAAAAACTCCAAGGTTACTAATCCAACATAATCATTAGGTTTTCCAAATCCAGTTGGCGAGAGTTTGAAGAATCCGAACAAATGAAGAACAAAACCTTAGTAGAAGATAAGCTTGATGGAGCAAGCAACTTCAACTCCTGGAAATCAAGGCTTCAGGTCACCCTTGAAGAATATTACCTTTTGGATGTGGTAACTAAAACTTTACCAGCCATTGCTACCGATGAAGAGAAAAAGATAAGAAAGGAAGAAGATGTCAAAGCAAGAAAATTAATTATCTACTCAGTACGAGATCATCTCTTACTTCGTATTGCCAACCTGAAGACATATTATGAAATGTATGAAGAATTAAAAGAAATTTTTGAAAGTGACGACACCCTCAGAGATATTACCTTGAAGAGCCAACTTAAAATTACCAAGATGACGAAAGGTGACACAGTTTCTATCTTCTTTATGAAGATATCAGAGATTAAAGAACAACTAGAAGCCATTGGAGAAATCGCGTCTGATAGAGAACTTTTCTTATCCACTCTCAAAAACCTTCCAAAAAGTTGGGATCCTTTTCTTCAAAGTATCAGTCGAAGAGAAATTCTAACAGCCTTTGATCGTTTATGGACGTATTGTACTCAAGAAGAAATTAGACTTAGAAATAGAGGAGTGGAAGACTCCCCAAAAGAAAATCATGCTCTTGCACTTCATAAAAAGAGAGGAAGATTCAAAAGAAACTTCAAACAAACATTAAAAGATGAAAAGTCCTCATCAAACCCAGGTTCTAATCAGAGAAGAGATGTTTCAGAAATTCAGGGCTTCATATGTGATAAATATGGGCATTGTGCAAGAAATTTTCCAACCAAGAAGAAGCGAAGACAATATGCTTCTACCACTGACATTGATCTAGATCCACCTCAAAATAATGAAGATAAGAGAGAGGATAAGTACTTCATCTAAACTAAACATAACTACAAACCCAGGTAAATCAATTGATCTCTAATTTTATAGTTGATTGCATTCTTAATTAATGAAGGATATTTCCCCTAGTATGGGAGCCCTCAAAGACTTTGACCATTGTCCCTAGTACAAGAGTCCAAAATGTTGGCACTGAGAGTCACCCTCAGATTGCAATAGGATAAGCCTAGTACCCATCAAAATGTTTGTGGAGGTAGGTTTATGAGTGGAGGTCAAATGGACAAAGCTCAGTACAAGAATGTTTTAACACAGAAATTGGACAAGCAATGCATAGGGAAATGAGGTCCTCATTAACTTCAGTCAGTGGTTTAAGGTTAAAAGTGATAAGGGGGGAGACTTAGTGAGAAAGGTGGACAAGTCTTCCATGAGCATCCAACCTTCAAGCAGCTTGGTGAAGAAAAAAGCAGGCACAAGATCACTCTTGAACTCAAGTTTAAGATACTGAAATATATCACAGCAGTATTATAATCAAACCTCCATTACAATACAACTATAATAACTCATTTGGATCATCCATGCATGAGAATTTCAGCATAAGAGGAAACAATACAACGAAAGAGAATACTGAAACAGGTCACAGCAGCATTATAATCAAACCTCCATTACAATACAACTACAACGCCTCGTCTGGATCATCCATGCACAAGTGTTTTAGCACAACAGTAAACAAGATGATGAAAGAAGTCGACTTCTATTAACGAGAAAGTCTCGGGTCTCATACATAACCAGAGAACAGCTCTAGTATCAAAATATTACAAAATAGGGAGCTTTTCTTAACCATTCAACGACCATAACAAAATCTTGAACTGATTTATTTATACTCATATCAGTGAACAACGCTAGGAGAGTCATTTGCTATCCCATCCAAGGATTTTCATTTGTGCATCCTTCTGTCAGATTGTGTGTGTTTCCTCCTATCAGACACAAGCTCAGATCAGTATGGGCCTGCAAGATAAATTGTCCATTATGGTACCTCAGGTTGACAGTTCTGACTCCTCGGCCATAGCTTACATGCTTTCTATTTATGGACTGAGTTGAGGTTTCAGCTACCAGTCATTGTTCATTAATTGAATCCTCCTCGGGATTGGAGCACGGTTGGATGACTTGAGGGAGACCACATGTTGTTGTTGGATATGACATAATACGCACACACGATTTTGGGGCCGTTGAAATTGGTTTGGACCCACACCGATTTTGGGCCCGAAATGCACCATCTTACGCCACGTAGCCTCCCCGCAATATCGTGGTTTGAATTTTGGCATACCTTTGGATTTTAATGCCCGTGCAGGTTGTGGTGCCAAAATTATTAGTGGTCATTAATCTAATTGTGATCTATGATCTGGGCGCACAGGCTATTTTAGTGCCCCCACCAAAGATTTATCCACTTGCCAACTATAGAATCCTTCCAACCACATTTAGAGATGGCACTAAATCGAAATGCACAAGGGATCTCCGCTGTGGAAAACTGCAACCACCTGTTCTCTCGTGCTCATGGTTGTCACCTGTGACCCTGAACAACTTCATGTGATAACATTGGCTCCACATGGGATGGCATGCTCCCTGCGCGCTACCAAGAACAAGCAGTTGCAGTGCCTTAACTTTTGGGTCATGGAGTCTCTTATTCAAACCGAAAATAAAATAGGAAGTGGTAATTACAATGGATGGAAAGCCACTCATGGCTTAATAAAAACAAAAATTTAGAAAGTGCCCATTGATAGGGCCACCAAAAAATTTGGAATCCTCCAAGTTCTGCAATTTATAGGTGTTATTTGAAAATACCTTAGAAATCTTGAAAGGACCAATCCACAAGGCTTTGAAATGACCGTGTTTGCTTTTGTCTTTCTTGGGTGCATCCCACTTGAGCACTAGATCACCCAGTTGAAAATATTCCTTGCTTACCTTCTTGTCAAAGGCTCGTTTTATCTTTTGTTGATGGTCCTGAGCTTTATCAAGTAGTTTCTCCCTAGCCTATTGTACTTCTACTAGTTGTTGTATCCTCCTGGACATATCATCAAGTTCTCCTTGATAGTCTTGGAGGAATTTTGCCACATGCAAGGCAAGTTGAGTAGGAAAGATAGCCTCAACCCCATATAAAATCTGAAAAGGGGAAACACCAAGTGACCTCTTTGTTGTAACTCTGTCAGCCCATAATGCAAATTTCAGCTTTGAGTCCCATGCTTTCTTGTTCTCTTCTAACAAATTCTTAATGATCTTTATGAGGCTCTTGTTAGAGGACTCTGCCAAACGATTTTCTTGGGGGTAGTAAGGATTAGAATGGATTAATGTAATCCCATACTGCTCACAAAAATTATTAATGGTTCAACTTTGAAGGAGGCATCATTGTCAGTATCAATCCTGCTTGGACAACCAAATATGGCCATGATATCCTCAAGAAAGCTAATGATTACCTTGTGGGAGTAACTTCTTGTAGGAATGGCTTCTATCCACTTGGCGAAATAATCAATGGCAGTCAAAATCCACCTTTTTTTGGCCACTTGAGGTTGGGTGGATTTCCCCAATGAAGTCAATACCCCACTATTGAAAAGGTCCAGACACCACCACAGGTTTCAAAGGCAAAGATTTGAGTTGCTGCTTTCCAGAAAACTTTTGGCATTTGACACAAGCTCTAATATTTGCATAAACATCGGTAAAAAGGATGGGCCAGAAATACCAAGCTCTAAGAATATTATAAGTTGTGGTCCTCCAGAAATGATGTCCCCCACATAAGTCATCATGAAAATCATTTATGGCTCTTTGGGCCTCTTGTGGATCTAGACATCTCAACAGAAATCCTAGGGAATCCCTCCAATACAAAACTTGATCAATGAGATGGTATTTGATTGCTTTGAGTTTCAAATCTCTCACCTTATTCTTGTCCAAGACATCAGGAGGCCACAACTTCTACAGAAAATATATGATGTCTTTATACCAGGTGCATTCTACCAAGTTGATGTTGACATGAAAGTTTTTATCAGCAATCTCAGCTTGTTTATTTTCTGATTTTATGTTCATTAAATTAACCCCCAAATCCTTGCAATTTGATTCAGCCAGTAACTTGGCCAAACCTTGGCCTTTCACCAATTTAGTGGACTTTATTTCAAGGTCAAATTCCAAAATTTTAGCCATCCATTTGCTTCTCTTCCCATCTATCTCAGGATGGATCAATATCTCTTTCACTGAGGCTGAGGGGACATATGCAACGATTTTTGAATGCAGAACATATATTATGAAATCTTTGAGGGCTTTGACCAAAGCATATTCCTGCTTCTCCGTGATACCATATCTCATTTCTGCATCCCTCAATCCTCTGCTAAAAAAGGAAATAGGCTGCTCTAACCCCTCTGTATTTTTTTGTAGCAAAACAACAGCCAATGTGTCAAATGAGGCAAAGGAAAATATCAAGAATTTTGTAGAATAGTCAGGGTTGATGAGAATAGTTTCTTCAATCAAAGCCCTTTTTATCTGATCAAAATATTCTCGAGCCTCAGAAGTCCATTTCACCTTGTTTCCCTTTCTCAGCATGGCTATAATGTACTTCACTAATTCAGCAAAGTTAGAGACGAACCTTCTTAGAAAATTGATTTTACCCAAGAAATATTGAACCTCTTTCTTAGATCTAGGAAAAGATAAGGCCTATATGGTCTCTACTATGCTTGGATCAACTCTTACCCCTTCTGCTGACACAATGTGCCCCAATAATTTACCTTCCTTCATAGAAAACAAAGATTTTTTAGGATTGAGAGAGAGACCAAACCTTATGCATTTCAGGAATACCTTATTCAAATGATGACAATTCTCTTTGTCAAACTTTGAGAACATTGTAATGTCATCCAAATAGATGACTACAAATTTGTCTTTCTCCCCAATAAAGGCAATGTCCATGGCTCACTAGAAGGTTTCTCCTGCATTCATCAATCCAAATTATATTTTAGCATACATGAATGTGCCCCAAGGAGTAGTGAAGATTGTCTTCTCTCTATCTTCAGGCATGACAGAGATTTGATTGTAGCCAAAGAAGCCATCAATCATAGACATCCTGGATGAACCAGTCACTCTCTGCAAAATGTGCTCCATCTTTGGCAAGGGGTTGTTATCTTTTTTGGAGCTCTTGTTCAAATTCCTGAAATCAACACACAACTTGTTTTCCCCATTTTTCTTCCTCATAGGCACCAAGTTAGCCACCCATTCTGAATATCTCAAAGGAATGATGATCTAGGCATCCAACATCTTTTTCACTTCTTTTTCCATAATAGGCAGCAACATGGGATTTATTTGTCTCCATTTCTGCCTAAATGTCTTGGTCCCCTCTTTCAAAGGGATATTATTTTCAATGATTTTGGTGTCATATGTTCTTAAATCTTCATATTTCCAGGCAAACATATCATCAAAATCCTTCAAAATCTTGACATACTCAGCCCTTTGTTCTTTTGAAAAACTGCTAGACAATTTAATATACTTTGGGTCTTCCTTTGTTCCTAAATTGCATTCAATCACATCAACATCTTCAGTTGAACCTTTAATCTTTACAACAACATCATTTCTATCAAGCAATCTCTCCAAGGGAACAAGTCCTTTTGGAATATGGTTACTGGGAAACTGAACAGCATCATGGTCAACAATTTTATTCAGGAAAATATCAACATGGGGGATTTCTTCAGTATCCTGATCTTGATCAATATTTGAAGAAGAAAATTCATCCACAGTCTCAAGAAATATTTTTATCTCAATATCATCCTCAAAAACCTTCCAATATTTGACATCGTCAGGAATAGAGGGTTTATACTTTACTTCCACATCATACTTGAGTTTGGGGGGCAAAGGAACCTTGAACTTACTTGTTGAGATAGCCAAGGAATCTGCCATAGTGTTATCCTCTCTTGGAACAAATGAGATATTAAAATCCAAGAAAAAAATATCAACAAGATCCCAGACTTCATTTATGTAGCTCCTCAACCTGGGGTGCTTAGCTTGATATAGATTTTTGACTTGATGAACAATCAACTCAGCATCTCCAAACACCGCTAGCTCTTCAATCTTCATGTCTTTAGCAGCCCTCAAACCCAAAATAAGAGCCTCATATTCTGCCACATTGTTTGTTGTTTCAAATTCCAGCTTGTAAGACAGAGATATGGTCTCTTGGGTAGGGGAAATAAAGACTACCCCAGCACCAACACTCTCCCTAAAAGAGGCTCCATAAAAAAACATCTTCCAAATAGGGGTATTAGGAGGAGGATCTTCACAAGAGGTAATAGGATGATTTCTTATTTCAATAGGTGTTTGAGGAGCATCAGTGAGCTGTAACATACTGGTTCCTAAATCAATATCAACTGCAAAAATGCGGTGGTTGGTAGGATTTGCTTCATCATTGATAATGTAAGCAATTTGTGCTTCCCTATAAAGCCTTCTATTCTCCCCCCTAAACACAAGAATGGTGGCATATGAAATATCCATTTTTAAAGTCCCCCCTAGCATTTTGATCCAAGATCTAGAAAAGAGCATCCCAAACTTAGGGGGGACATCAACCACTACAATATCCATGACCACACTTTTCATTGGCAATTGGAACAAGGAAGTAACCAGGTCTTTAATAACCCCAAGACACTTGACCTTAATGGAATCAAATAAGTATAGATCATGGTAGGTTTTTGTGACCTCCAACCCAAGCTCATCCATGACAGTTTTAGGAATGAGATTATGAGATGCCCCTGAATCCATAAAATAGTTGTGCAACACTTTATCATGAATGTTCAATTATGTATAGAAAGGAGGGGAAGAGTCATCCTTATCCTCTACCAAAGTTCCTAGTATGACAGCTGGTTTTTGATCTTCCAGGTTGACTGAATCTATGGGATAATGATCCGAAAATATCTTTTACACGAATATGGTTGAGTTATTATGCATGTGTTGATTAACCAATTAGGAATCTTAAATAAAGAGGAAGAATTATAGAAGATATGTGACAGCCATATAAACATGTGAAGAACTGAAATGAAGCATAAAATAGCAGCAAACCATAACACAAATGTGATAATGGAGTTCAGCAATCTCGCCTAGGTCTCCAGGCCTTTGTCTCAGTGGGTGAGGCTTTCTTATTTTTGTTCAAAGCTCAATAATTACATCACAACAGTGCCAAAAGGTTACAAAATTGATCTATTCTTCTTCTACCAGATCTCTAGAACCCAACAGAAGAAACGACACTCAAATCGGATGATCGGAGCTCCCATAAATGGCCCGCAAAGGTGCGCTCCTCAATAGCTTCCCTGCATAAAAATGGCTTTGGCTTGGCAAATATTTAGCATAAACCCGATATGAATCTCCTCCCCTAGCCTCAAGAAGGCCTGGTTTATATAGATGTGAAGTTGGTAACCATCTCCCAACTTCCCCCTAAGATTTGGCCTCAGAAAGGACCCAATATCTCCCAATAATGACCAAAATCTCTCAAATATGCTAATAAAAACCAATAAAATCACTAATATAAAGTGAAAAATCCATTTTTTTGCACAAATTAAGGGCTAAGCCCCTCTGGCCTGGAGCGTTCCTCTTAAAACACAGTCGTATGTAATCATATGACCAAGTGCCAGCCCCCTAGAGGTTGTGTGTTGGCCCTCACCCTGCAAACTCCTAGATTTATGGTGCAATTCATGTGACCTGGGCTCGATCGGACTGGATAAGCCCCCCGTCGATCGGCCCTCTTGTAGGTTGACTCCTAGTCTCGTGGTGGCAGGTTCTAAACCAGTGGAACCAAGGGATAGTAATTCACAACTGTGTGCCAAAGGTAAAGCCCCAGGTCTCGAGGTAAGGTTCCATGCGTGCATTGGGGGTTGGGGGCTAGGCCCCAGCCCTAAACTCCTTTGTTTGAATCCACAGCTCAACATAAATACATATGAATAGACATATGGGATAAGCACCACCTGCAGGTGGCCTGGCTAGCCTAGCCCTACCAAGGCTTAGCCCGAACAAAGGTCGAGTGTTTGAACCTTGTCCTCCCCAACAAAGTTTTTCATAAACCAACGGCCAATGCCTGGGTGCCATGTGGCAGCCCATGTATGGGCCACATGGCACCACCTCATTCTCTATCATGAATGCCACTTGTCGACCATTGATTCACCCATGTGTCTTCCACATCATTCTGCCATTGTACCTTCCACTGGACCTGTGACTTCAAAGTGTCATACGGATGTGCCACATCACCCGTACGGACGTGCCACATGTCACCACTGCAAGGGTGACACGTGTCACTCCCTGACTAGTCCCTTGCACCTATCCACATCAGTGTATGTATGCCCAGTCACCTTGCCACATGTCACCTCCAGAAGTTGCCACATCAGCGCTGACTGCTCTTTTCTATGTTAGTTGTACGGTCGTACGGACTATACAGTCAACTGCCACATGGCCTGTACGGACTGTACAGTCATCATTTTTTTCTTGTTTGGCAATATGAACAGATCTCCATAACTTAAGCATATGATGTCTTTTTGAGCCCGTTCAAGTTAAGTTGGGTTCATATCGATGAGGCCTACACACACGTCTGTTTTGAATCCATTCTGAGAACTTTGATTTTTAGGCCTTTCTAAGCCCCATCAAGCTCCTAGATCTGAATCTGGATCACACCTCCCCACTAAAGGATGTTTTGATCCCCAAAAGGTTACTGAATAGTCGTCAAGCTCAGGATAGGCCACCGAAGCTTGTTCCCTGTCTATGAACTCTGTCCTGTGCACCTATCTCATCAAGATCAACTGTAACACAATCATGACAACTGACGGCATATTTTTAGTCATTTGAACCCTGTCACATCTTACTGAAGCCACTATCATCCATGTAGATAAAATTACTAATTATAGCATCAAAAATATGACTGCAAATAAGCTGATATGTTTGTAATATTTGCACGACAATAACTTATCTTGAAGCAAAATTTGATTGATTTTCCATTCCACAATCATCTCTTGTTCTTGCTTAAGATCTATTACTTGATTTGAAACAATTATAGGTTTGTTTCTTTCTTGAACTACCTTCTTTAATTGTTCCATAGTTTGAAATGTTTTATTTTCCTGTACATGATAAGCATCAACCACATAATCTTGACCTGCTTTGGTAAATTGATATTGATTATTTGTTTTGTAGAAGATTTCTTTACGATCATATAAGTATGGACTACCTAAGACCATTCCACATTCACTTAGTGGCACTGCATCACATGTTACCTCATCCACATACTTAGATGAAATTGCAAATTTTAATGTGCACTTCTTTGTTATGTGCATTTGATGATTATTTCTTATCCATTTAAGTGTGTATGGATTATGATGTATCTATGTTTTTAACCTCAATTTCTTAACCAATTCCTCTTAAATTAGATTATATTAAGATCCACTATCTATCAATGTGTCTATCTTAGTGTGCCTCATGATGACCTTGATGTGAAACAAGTTACTTGTACAATCAATTCCCTCACCAATTTTACCTGTCATGCCAACCAATGAGACCTTTGATTCATCACCTGAATCTGATCCCAAGTCTATCGGTCGTGTTGTCGTTGCAACTATTTGCCTCCCTTTCTTTTCCTTGAACCACTTCGGTCTCTTCTCAAGATGAAACTGCCAATAACGGTCCTCATCAAGCCCCTCTTTCTTGCAATGCTTGCAAGAGGGCCTATCTTCCTTTCTCGTCACTGCAGCTGACTTCTTGCCATACCACTTCCTTTTGTCCTCTTTCCTTGAAGATGATTCCCCTGCTACACCAACCCATGTTTTCCCTGCTTCAATGTATGTCGCTTGAACTGAAACCTCATCAATATTAGTTGGTCCAAACATGAATACAGTATTTC